>JAGFBZ010000274.1:0-7500 GCA_018398805.1 Hirundichthys speculiger | reverse complement strand
CCCACAAATGTGCAGAGGCTTTGTGGACGCCTTTTTGGTCCGCAAGCAAAATCTGGAGGTTGGATTTGTATTAGCTGTTAAAATGATGTTAACGTTGAGTCAGATGGAGGCATGCCTCGTTCTTACTTGCTGCACCTTTTATACACCAGCAGCATGGCTTCATTGGCCCATTTATTTGTGTGCAGGACTCTGGGATTACCAACAGTCACTTTCATGATTCAAACCTTTTAATGACGGTCAGAAATCTGTTCACTGCTGGAACTGAGACGACTTCATTGACACTGAGATGGGGGTTTCTGTTTATGGCCAAGTATCTTTTAGCTTTTAGCTCCAGTTTTTCCTCATGGGGGCCCTCCATACTAAGGGTTGTGTCTGGTTTGCCCACAGGGACGTCGTCTTGGAGATCCCTTGGGCCTGGAGGACTGGGGGGCTCTGCACAATGTGTAGAGTCTACGCTGGTCTATCCAGGTTTAGGTGGTCTCTCTGGCAGCGCTCCCTGTGGTCGCAAGCTGTGGCGCCTCTCGGTGTGGATGGCCTCCCATAGGTGGTATTTCCTCACCTGGATATTCAGTGCCAGGCCATATTGCTAAACTATTGACTTTGTTTTCTGAATGTGTGTGTATGTGCTTTATGGGTGAGTGCATAGGTCTGTATGTGGGGGTGAGAGGGACGGGTTTTTATTATCTGTTGTGATCCTATTTTATATTTTATTTTCTGAAGCACTTTGTGTTGCATTTTTAATGTATGAAAAGTGCAATATAAATAAAGGTTGATTTGATTTGATTTGAAAAGAAAGATGGATTTATCTATTTGTAAAAAGAGAAAAGTAGATAGTGAAAGCCAGGCAGTAAAAGAGGAGTGGAGAGATCTGTACGTGTTCATTTTTACTGCATGCAGCAACAAGCCTGCGTGTCTTAAACTGCATGCACCGAAGCAGTTGGTCTGTTACCCCCTGCTGGCCAATATGTTGCATTGATATTATTGTTTGATTGGAGGAACTGAGGTACAACTACTCCAGTGATAAGTTACCACGTCTGTCTTGTGTGTTGATAAATGGGCAGCTGCAGACCGCCGGTGAGCTCAACAGCGATGACAAAGTAACAAATGAAAGAAAGATGTCAACTAAGCTGTTAGGATTTCAAAATTAGCTCAAAGGTTTAGTGGACATTACTTTGTAAAAAGCTAAACTTATGGTCTTTAGGATGTCCACTCTGCTGCTCTTAGAATTTTACAACCACATATTTAGTGCCCAGATCCTTGGTTGTCCTGGAGAAATCTGTTGTTATAGATGGACCCCTCTGTCTCCTCTGGTGCCTAAGATGGGAGGCAACTTAGACAAACATATATGACACCTCAGCTCTTGGAAGGAGACTATCAATCAACATGTGTTTGAATTTATGAACTGAGAGCTGAATTCTATCTGACCATCTGGACAAGATTAAAAGAGGACTCCCCTTCTCGCCTTTTCCTGTGGCCATAAAAGAGGGAGAAATGCAGAACAGTGTGCATTCTCTTACATCCCTGTGGTGTTAAGACAATGTACCAGTCAGCTGATTAAATATTCTACATGGCATGTTAGGGTAACCATGTATTAATCTTTGTATATTAAAGGGGGGACCCCTGCTGTGTTTTGGGGGCCTGCATCCAGGAAGAGGCTATGACATCACTTTTAGACCTTGTTGTACAACAATAAACTTTGCAAAGCCTTCTGGGAGTTTGAGTCATTCGGGTTAATCTTTATGGCCCAACAATCTGATACATTTGTTAAATTAATTCGGTTCCCCAGGAGCAAAGTGATACACATTTGAGACCAACATAATTTTTCCCCATTTCTCTCACTTTTTAACTGTTGACAATAAAAATTCAATATACAACTCAACAACCTTTTGCTAACTGCCACTGCTGTTTAGATTTCATAACTACTCACACCCAGTGACAGAGTTATTGTTTGAAAGGCTGTTCATTTATAATTAAGTCACTGCTACAGACAGTGTGATGATGAACATCATAGAAATACAACCATGGAACTTCAATATACGAACTTGTAACATTAAAGGAATTCACAGACACTCAGGAGTTTAACCTTTCTGTCGTGTTCAGCTAAAATCTGACCGATTTCCTACTTTCATCAAACATAAATATTGTGTTTTACATTTGATTGTCTCAGGACCTTATGATATTATCCATACTAGACAATTGAACATATATAATTACTGATCACTTTCATTGAATCTTGAGTAGTTTATTTAACTTTGTAACACCTGTGGTGTTCCTGGTAAAAAATGATTGCCATAGGAAATGAAAAGGTGACCCTTGATTGTGTTCATCCATCAGATAGTACACAACCACAAATACACTAAACACACACACACACACCACCCCACATAAACCCTTTCAGACTGAACAAATAGGTGTCTCCTCTTTCCACCTCATTCCCATGCTTATCTGCCCATCCCCCCACATAAACTACACCTTTCAAACTAAATGTATAACACTTGTTCCACATTTCAAAGTTAACAATTAGGTGTTAGTTGTTGGAACATTGTGTTTTAAGAGGAGACTCTTCCTAGCAGATCTTGGGAAAGCTTTAGTGACTCTTCTGACGGTGCCAGCACCTTCCCCGTGCACCAGCCTCTGCCAGTCTGGTGAGGAGTCTGCCAGCCCCAGCCTCTGCTCTGCTGCTCTCCCCCCAAAACAGGGGCAGAAATGGAAGAGATGTGACCTCTGTGCCCCTAGAAACATTAAAACAAGTCTTAAATGTTTCAAATGTGTTTGCGTTTGCAAGGCACATTACAATCTGATTGCAAAATGCCACTCCTGTGTGTGAAGACACATGCCCCCCCCCCTTGTATTTTTTGTTTATTCACTGCACTTATTGATCTAAACCACTAGTTTGAGACATTGTTTACAGTTTAAAAGGGAGTTATATAAAATTTGGTGATGATCAGTGGTTTTTCTGTTAATTTTGGAGCAGTTAAAACAGGCCGGTCATATTTGACCGGGAGCACTAAAGTAAGGGGGGAGAAACAAACACGACACAAAGGTTTACAGCCTT
The DNA here is from genome assembly GCA_018398805.1 of Hirundichthys speculiger. Lineage (NCBI taxonomy): Eukaryota > Metazoa > Chordata > Actinopteri > Beloniformes > Exocoetidae > Hirundichthys > Hirundichthys speculiger. Next base: position 4,445 of record JAGFBZ010000274.1, on the reverse strand, counting down.
GACCATTCTTTCACCTCTGGCCTTAAAAGTCTGGGAGAAAAAAAAGTCGTAGTCAATATATAAGCTCATATGGTAATAGAAGGACATAAATAAGAAGATGAGAGGCCACGACAAGCTTTAAAAGTTAGGATCAAATCTTGAGGTTCTCCAAACACTGGGAAAAAAAAAAAGCTCTTTAGAAAGACATTAAAATGAAAATAAAATAAAAAAATGTTTTAATGCAAATGAATTTTATAATAAGTGACTGCCTCCTGGGGACCTCTTGTGGAAAAAATGTATATATATCCCTCAATTCATTTTTAACCACCAAGTGACTTAAACATCTGAGTAAGACTGAGGATGAAACTATCTGCTTCTTGGAACTGAAACTATGCTGTTTGCATTATCATCAATGTATAGTTTTACAGTAAGTGAGTAATAAAAGTAATAAAATTAGTCAGAGTGATTTTTATCAACATCCAAATTGTGTTAGATTCTTCTCTCTGTGTGAGTCAAATGACAAACCTATATATGGCAGAAATCAGCTACTTGACCAATGATTAACTCCCAGCTATCAACGGAAAGGACCTGACTGCTTTGTGAATGAGTCCTCCACTGTTTGGCCAAGCCACTCACAGTTCCTTTCAGTCCAAATAAGTAGCAGTAAACCCTTTTTCTCATCATGGCAGTCTTAGATGTTTTGCTCCAGTCTTTCCAGACAGCCTCCCTGTTGGGTTCTCTGGTCATCCTTCTGCTCGTCTATTTGATCTCCTCCTCAGTCTTCAGTTCCCAAAAGCAGGTGAAGGAGCCACCAGGACCAAGACCACTTCCACTGATTGGGAACCTGCTGCAGATTGACCTGAGGAGACCCTACCACACATTGACTGGAGGTGAGGAAGTTACTGTTTTTCTTTTAAGAGATCATTTCATGCCATCTCACTTAACCTTCTCAGCTGACATCATTGAGATATGTAGAGAACACAACAAAAGAAAAAACACACTTCTGCTTGGTTCATCAGACCATGGTCTCTTAATTATTTTGAGGCTTCTGACAACTTCACATCAAAGTGTTATTTTTCTATTCAACTGTTGTATTCATCCTCTCAGACAGAATGAATGAATGAATATATTAATACTAACATACTTAGTTGTGACTGGTGACCTGTCCAGGGTCAACCCCTGCCTTTCACCTGAAGAGAGCTGGTATCAGTTCCAGCAGATCCCTGTGACTCTGTATACAACTGAACTGATATAAATAATGGATGGAGGGATACTCGGTTGTTAAATGTATGCATCATTAGCTTCATATCTAGAAGATATTTGTTCATTTATAACAGATTGACGGCTATTTTATAGGATGTTGCTAAATAGTTTCATCCTTGAATTCACCTACTACAAAATGGCAACTAATTAAAAAAAAAAAAGTGGCCCAAATTAAAAACAAAATGCACTTTTTTGGAAAAGATTGCTGTGTTTCTACAGTTTAAGAATGTTAACAAATGATCTTTCACCTTTCACCTCGGTATCTGGAACAGATAAAAAGTCCTCTTTCTGAAGATCTTTGTCAGTTTATAAGCTGATGTGATCATCAAATGACAGATAAATGGGAAGGTGAGAGGTCACAATTGGCTCTGAAGCTCAACAGAAAGTTGTAGTGTAGTTTGACTGAGTGCATGCAGGTTAAAAATAGTCAGTTTTGTTAAAGTGCTGGCAGCAGATTTCTTTACAGTCTGGAACTGATTAATTGATTTGTGGCTAAAGGGGATTCAGTAGATGAGATATGAGGAAATGACAAAAAAAGATATGATGAGATAAAGGTGTGTAAAATGATCTCTCTGTCTTCAAAAGATGGAATAGATCTTATTGTAGAAAGATTGATTAGTTGAGAAGAGCATAACTTTCTCAAAACCCAGCTTACCATCAACTACAAGAACAAGGTTGTATACAAAACAAACCCAAGCAGATGAACTGATTTGTGTCATCATTTGCAGGGAACTGAGATGGAGAATTTTCTTTGACATACATGGATCAGAAGCACAAAAAAGTATTAAAAATATAGCAAAAAAATTATTGACAGAAAAAGTTGCTACACTGGCATGAAAATAAAAAACCATATTGGCCCCGAACATACTACGATATTTTATTCTAGAAATCATGTTCTCAAAATAGGGTTCATCTTATAATTGAGGTCTAGACTTTTCTATTATTATTACACATCTGCGCCCCAAGATGGAGATGACACCTCGGTAAACATTAAGCGAATGTCGCATTGCTGTGAACGCATGCCAATAGGATCTCATGTAAAATGAAGAAATCACACAACTAACTTGAGCAAAGGGGTTGAAAGATTTGTTGCAGTCCAGAATTAGTTTTTTACAGACTGAATTATTAATGTTGTTCTTGAAATTGAATATAACTCAACTTTGATGGTTATGCAGTTATTGACATCAATAATGCAGTTATTGAAATACATGGCTGTTGCTTATTCACTGAGTCATAGTCTCAGATTTTAAGAATACAGTTAAAATTAAAAGTATATCTGATCTTAAATAACATGGATACCTGACACATACCTTAACTTAAGTATGGCACCATACTTCCTAAAAAAGATAAAATAATTCAAAGGCTTAACAATACAGCTGAATGTTATCTTTGTGTGAATTTTTCAATAATATTTGTACAATAAAAAAGTTGTTTTATGAATAACCTTATTGTCTACATCATATCTTTATTTTCCCAAAATGTTATTAGAAAAATAGTGGTCGTCTTATAATCAGAGTCGTCCTATATTCGGGCCAATACAGTAAAAATTTGATGTGTTGCCTGTTGTTTGGCTCATGCAGTTGGTCCTCACTGGTCCCTGTAATTGAGAAATAAAATGCACTGGTGATATCTACAGAAAACTATAACAAAGACAATAAAAACTTTTGTCAAGCAACTACCAGCTGAAGATCACTTATGCTAATGTAACACTTGTGTACTTAAAAAAAAAATCTGTCTTGAACGTGGAGGGTTAGATGAGCTGGCATGAAGTGATCTTTGTCGGACCTGCTCTTTAATGTTATTTTCATGTTGCCAAATGTATTCTCTGTGCTGCAAGCAAGAAAATATGACCACATCCTTCTGGTTGTAGTTATCCAAGAAATATGGATCAGTGTTCACTGTCCACTTTGGACCCAAAAAAGTGGTGGTCTTGGCTGGATACAAGACGGTGAAAGAAGCTCTTGTTAACTACGATGAGGAGTTTGGAGAGAGAGATGCACTTGAAATGTTGCGTGATTTCAACAAAGGACATGGTAAGGAAAGAGGAAACTGCAATGATTTTCAAATGGTTTTCTATTTCAACAAACCTTTGCATTCAGGACCAATAACAATTCTGAAAAAAACAATGCAGTGCATATCCTTCTTACCTTATCTCAGGGGTTATATGGGCCAATGGAGACTCTTGGAGAGAAATGCGACGCTTTGCCCTGACGAACCTGAGAGACTTTGGAATGGGCAAGAAGGCATGTGAGGACAAAATCATTGAGGAGTGTCAGCATCTTATTGATGTCTTTAAAGGTTTCAAAGGTACAACTGAATTGGAATCCAGCTGATTTGTACATTAATTAAAACAAATTCTTCACATTGGTCCTGTTGTCTTGTTTCAGGAGAAGCTTTTGATGCGACCCAGTCGGTGAACTACGCAGTCTCTAATATTATATGCTCCATGGTCTATGGCAGCAGATTTGAATATGATGATCCAGAGTTTACCTCAATGGTGGATCGAACGAATAGAAGCATCAAACTCAGTGGCTCTACTGCATTCCAGGTAATCGGGTTTGATTCAGTGGATCCTATATGGACTGAAACTTCAACAAAAGACCCACAAATCAACAACTGCTGAAATGTTCAGGATCCAGTCTGTCCAGTATCTAATATTATTTTTTTGATATTTGGAAAGATGTACAACATGTTTCCATGGTTCTGCAAGTGGGTTACAACAAGGAAGGAGTTCCACGATGCTTTTGCTGCAAACATTAAACAGAACTTCATCCTCTTCAACCACCTGAAAGAGACCCTCAACCCACAGATGTGCAGAGGCTTTGTGGATGCCTTTTTGGTCCGCAAGCAAAATCTGGAGGTTGGATTTGTATTAGCTGTTGAAATGATGTTAAAGTTGAATCAGACAGAGGCGCAATACCGTTCTTTCTTAATGCACCTTTTATACACCAGCAATATGGCTTCATTGCTCCATTTTCTTGTGTGCAGGACTCTGGGATTACCAACAGTCACTTCAATGATTCAAACCTTTTAATGACGGTCACAAATCTGTTTGGTGCTGGAACTGAGACGACTTCAACGACACTGAGATGGGGGTTTCTGTTTATGGCCAAATATCCAAATAATCAAGGTATAGAAATGAAGTTTTCATCAAAATTAATACAGCAGTGACCTGATAATGATGGTCATTTGTTCATAAGAAG
>JAGFBZ010000273.1:204624-254814 GCA_018398805.1 Hirundichthys speculiger | reverse complement strand
GGGTCCCAGGTTCAGACCGCTGATGTGGACCTTCTCCCGTAGGGGATGTGGACCCAGGTTCCGACCGCTGATGTGGACCTTCCCCTGCAGGGGTCCCAGGTTCAGACCGTGATGTGGACCTTCTCCGTAGGGGTCCCAGGTTCAGACCGCATGGGACCTTCTCCCGTAGGGGACTCCCAGGTTCAGACCGCTGATGTGGACCTTCTCCCGTAGGGGTCCCAGGTTCAGACCGTGATGTGGACCTTCTCCCGTAGGGGTCCCAGGTTTCAGGACACGCTGATGTGGCCTTCTCCCGTAGGGGTTCCCGCTGATGTGGGTTCTCCAGGGTTCCCAGACCGCTGATGTGGACCTTCTCCCTGCAGGGGTCCCAGGTTCAGACCGCTGATGTGGACCTTCTCCCCGCAGGGCTCCCAGGTTCAGACCGCTGATGTGGACCTTCTCCCAGGGGTCCCAGGTTCAGGACCGCTGATGTGGACCTTCCCCGCAGGGGTCCCAGGTTCCGACCGCTGATGTGGACCCTCCCCCACAGGGATACCAGGTTCAGACCGCTGATGGGACCTTCCTTCCCCCCGCGGGTCCCAGTTTTCTGACCGCTGATTTGGACCTTCCCCGTAGGGGTCCCAGGTTCAGACCGCTGATGTGGACCTTCCCCCGCAGGGCTGGGTCCCAGGTTCAGACCGCTGATGTGGACCTTCTCCCGCATGGGGTCCCAGGTTCAGACCGCTGAGTGGACCTTCTCCCAGGGTCCCAGGTTCAGACCGCTGATGTGGACCTTCCCGTAGGGGTCCCAGATCAGACCTGATCCCCCGTGGACCTTCCCCCGTAGGGGTCCCAGGTTCAGACCGCTGATGTGGACCTGATGGTTCACCCGCTCCTTCCCATGTGAGTGGACCTTCTCCCAGTAGGGTCCCAGAGTTCAGACCGCTGATGTGGACCGACCCCCGTAGGGGTCCCAAGTTCAGACCGCTGATGTGGACCTACCCCCGTAGGGGTCCCAGGTTCAGACCGCTGATGTGGACCTTCTCCTGCGGGGGTCCCGGGTTCAGACCGCTGATGTGGACCTTCCCCCGTAGGGGTCCCAGGTTCAGGCCGCTGATGTGGACATTCTCCCGCAGGCGTCCCATGTTCCGACCGCTGATGTGGACCTTCTCTGCAGGGGTCCCAGGTTCAGACCAATGATGGGACCTTCTCCCGTAGGGGTCCCAGGTTCAGACCGCTGATGTGAACCTTTTCCCGTAGGGGTCCCAGGTTCAGCCCGCTGATGTGGACCTTCTCCCGTAGGGCTCCCAGGTTCAGACCGCTGATGTGGACCTTCTCCCGTAGGGGTCCCAGGTTTCAGACCGCTGATGTGGACCTACCCCCGTAGGGGTCCTAGGTTCAGACCGCTGATGTGGACCTTCTCCTGGGGGTCCCGGGTTCAGACCGCTGATGTGGACCTTCTCCCTTAGGGGACCCAGGTTCAGACCGCTGATGTGGACCTTCTCCCGTAGGGGTCCCAGGTTCAGACCGCTGATGTGGACCTTCTCCCGTAGGGGTCCGAGGTTCAGACCGCTGATGTGGCCCTACCCCCGTAGGGGTCCCAAGTTAAGACTGCTGATGTGGACCTTCCCCTGTAGGGGTCTCAGGTTTAGACCGCTGATGTGGACCTTCTCCCGTAGGGGTCCCAGGTTCAGACCGCTGATGTGGACCTTCTCCCTTAGGGGACCCAGGTTCAGACCGCTGATGTGGACCTTCTCCCGTAGGGGTCCCAGGTTCAGACCGCTGATGTGGACCTTCTCCCGTAGGGGGTCCGAGGTTTCAGACCGCTGATGTGGACCTTCCCCCCCGCACGGGTTCCAGGTTCACCAACCGATGATGTGGACCTTCCCTGTAGGGGTCTCAGGTTTAGACCGCTGATGTGGACCTTCTCCCTTAGGGGACCCCAGGTTTCAGAACGCTGATGTGGACCTTCTCCCGTAGGGGTCACATGGTTTAGACCGCTGATGTGGGACCTTCTCCCGTAGGGGGTCCCAGGTTCCAGACCGCTGATGTGGACCTTCTTCTGCGGGGGTCCCAGGTCAGGTTCAGACTGCTGATGTGGACCTTCCCCCGTAGGGGTCCCAGGTTCAGGCCGCTGATGTGACCTTTCTCCCGTAGGCGTCCCATGTTCCGACCGCTGATGTGGAACCTTCTCCTGCAGGGGTCCCAGGTTTCAGACCGCTGATGTGGACCTTCTCCCGTAGGGGTCCCAGGTTCAGACCGATGATGTGGACCTTCTCCCGTAGGGGTCCCAGGTTCAGACCGCTGATGTGAACCTTCTCCCCATAGGGGTCCCAGGTTCAGACCGCCGATGTGGACCTTCTCCCGTAGGGCTCCCAGGTTCAGACCGCTGATGTGGACCTTCTCCCGTAGGGGTCCCAGGTTCAGACCGCTGATGTGGACCTACCCCCTGTAGGGGTCCCAGGTTCAGACCGCTGATGTGGACCTTCTCCTGCGGGGGTCCCAGGTTTCAGACCGCTGATGTGGACCTTCTCCCTTAGGGGACCCAGGTTCGGATCGCTGATTTGGACCTTCTCCCGTAGGGGTCCCAGGTTCAGACCGCTGATGTGGACCTTCCCCGTAGGGGTCCGAGTTCAGACCGCTGATGTGGACGTACCCCCGTAGGGGTCCCATTTAAGACCGCTGATGTGGACCTTCCCCCGCAGGGGTTCCAGGTTCACACCCGATGATGTGGACCTTCCCCTGTAGGGGTCTCCAGGTTTAGAGACCGCTGATGTGGACCTTCTCCCTTAGGGGACCCAGGTTCAGACCGCTGATGTGGACCTTCTCCCGTAGGGGTCACAGGTTTAGACCGCTGATGTGGACCTTCTCCTGCGGGGGTCCCAGGTTCAGACCGCTGATGTGGACCTTCTCCTGCGGGGGTCCCAGGTTCAGACCGCTGATGTGGACCTTCCCCCGTAGGGGTCCCAGGTTCAGGCCGCTGATGTGGACCTTCTCCCGTAGGCATCCCATGTTCCGACCGCTGATGTGGACCTTCTCCTGCAGGGGTCCCAGGTTCAGACCGCTGATGTGGACCTTCTCCTGTAGGGGTCCCAGGTTCAGACCGCTGATGTGGACCTTCTCCCGTAGGGGTCCCAGGTTCAGACCGCTGATGTGGACCTTCTCCCTTAGGGGTCCCAGGTTCAGACCGCTGATGTGGACCTTCTACCGTAGGGGTCCCAGGTTCAGACCGCTGATGTGGACCTTCTACCGTAGGGGTCCCAGGTTCAGACCGCTGATGTGGACCTTCTCCCGTAGGGGTCCCAGGTTTAGACCTCTGATTTGGACCTTCTCCCGTAGGGGTCCCAGGTTCAGACCGCTGATGTGGACCTTCTCCCTTAGGGGACCCAGGTTCAGAACGCTGATGTGGACCTTCTCCCGTAGGGGTCCCAGGTTCAGACCGCTGATGTGGACCTTCTCCCGTAGGGGTCCGAGGTTCAGACCGCTGATGTGGACCTTCCCCCGCACGGGTTCCAGGTTAACACCGATGATGTGGACCTTCCCCTGTAGGGGTCTCAGGTTTAGACCGCTGATGTGGACCTTCTCCCTTCCCGTAGGGGTCCCAGGTTCAGACCGCTGATGTGGACCTTCTCCCTTAGGGGACCCAGGTTTCAGAACGCTGATGTGGACCTTCTCCCGTAGGGGTCCACATGTTTAGACTGCTGATTGGACCTTCTCCTGGACCTCCCTGCGGGGTCCCAGGTTCAGACCGCTGATGTGGACCTTCCTTCTGCGGGGGTCCCAGGTTCAGACTGAGGTGGACCTTCCCCCGTAGGGGTTTCAGGCCGCTGATGTGGACCTTCTCCCGTAGGCATCCCATGTTCCGACCGCTGATGTGGACCTTCTCCTGCAGGGGTCCCAGGTTCAGACCGCTGATGTGGACCTTCTCCTGTAGGGGTCCCAGGTTCAGACCGCTGATGTGGACCTTCTCCCATAGGGGTCCCAGGTTCAGACCGCTGATGTGGACCTTCTCCCGTAGGGGTCCCAGGTTCAGACCGCTGATGTGGACCTTCTCCCGTAGGGGTCCCAGGTTCAGACCGCTGATGTGGACCTTCTACCGTAGGGGTCCCAGGTTCAGACCGCTGATGTGGACCTTCTCCCGTAGGGGTCCCAGGTTCAGACCTCTGATTTGGACCTTCTCCCGTAGGGGTCCCAGGTTCAGACCGCTGATGTGGACCTTCCCCCGTAGGGATCCCAGGTTCAGGCCGCTGATTTGGACATTCTCCCGCAGGCGTCCCATGTTCCGACCGCTGATGTGGACCTTCTCCTGCAGGGGTCCCAGGTTCAGACCGATGATGTGGACCTTCTCCCATAGGGGTCCCAGGTTCAGACCGCTGATGTGAACCTTCTCCCATAGGGGTCCCAGGTTCAGCCCGCCGATGAGGACCTTCTCCCGTAGGGCTCCCAGGTTCAGACCGCTGATGTGGACCTTCTCCCGTAGGGGTACCAGGTTCAGACCGCTGATGTGGACCTACCCCCTGTAGGGGTCCCAGGTTCAGACCGCTGATGTGGACCTTCTCCTGCGGGGGTCCCGGGTTCAGACCGCTGCTGTGGACCTTCTCCCTTAGGGGACCCAGGTTCGGATCGCTGATGTGGACCTTCTCCCGTAGGGGTCCCAGGTTCAGACCGCTGATGTGGACCTTCTCCCCCGTAGGGTCCGAGGTTCAGACCGCTGATGTGGACGTACCCCCCCCCGTAGGGGTCCCAAGTTAAGACCGCTGATGTGGACCTTCCCCCCGCAGGGGTTCCAGGTTCACACCGATGATGTGGACCTTCCCCTGTAGGGGTCACAGGTTTAGACCGCTGATGTGGACCTTCTCCCGTAGGGGTCCCAGGTTTAGACCGCTGATGTGGACCTTCTCCCTTTGGGGACCCAGGTTCAGACCGCTGATGTGGACCTTCTCCCGTAGGGGTCCCAGGTTCAGACCGCTGATGTGGACCTTTCCCCCCGCAGGGGTTCCAGGTTCACACCGATGATGTGGACCCTTCCCCCGTAGGGGTCCCAAGTTAAGACCGCTGATGTGGACCTTCTCCCCGCAGGGGTTCCAGGTTCACACCGATGATGTGGACCTTCCCCTGTAGGGGTCACAGGTTTAGACCGCTGATGTGGACCTTCTCCCGTAGGGGTCCCAGGTTCAGACCGCTGATGTGGACCTTCTCCCGTAGGGGTCCGAGGTTCAGACCGCTGATGTGGACCTTCCCCCGCAGGGGTTCCAGGTTCACACCGATGATGTGGACCTTCTCCCGTAGGGGTCCCAGGTTCAGACCGCTGATGTGGACCTTCTCCTGCGGGGGTCCCAGGTTCAGACCGCTGATGTGGACCTTCTTCTGCGGGGGTCCCAGGTTCAGACCGCTGATGTGGACCTTTCCCCGTAGGGGTCCCAGGTTCAGGCCGCTGATGTGGACCTTCTCCCGTAGGCATCCCATGTGCCGACCGCTGATGTGGACCTTCTCCTGCAGGGGTCCCAGGTTCAGACCGATGATATGGACCTTCTTCCGCGGGGGTCCCAGGTTCAGACCGCTGATGTGGACCTTTTCCCATAGGGGTCCCAGGTTCAGACTGCTGATGTGGACCTTCTCCTGTAGGGGTCCCAGGTTCAGACCGCTGATGTGGACCTTCTCCCGCAGGGGTCCCAGGTTCAGACCGCTGATGTGGACCTTCTCCTGTAGGGGTCCCAGGTTCAGACCGCTGATGTGGACCTTCTCCCGTAGGGGTCCCAGGTTCGACCGCTGATGTGGACCTTCTCCCGTAGGGGTCCCAGGTTCAGACCGCTGATGTGGACCTTCTCCCGTAGGGCTCCCAGGTTCAGACCGCTGATGTGGACCTTCTCCTGCGGGGGTCCCGGGTTCAGACCGCTAATGTGGACCTTCTCCCTTAGGGGACCCAGGTTCAGATCGCTGATGTGGACCTTCTCCCGTAGGGGTCCCAGGTTCAGACCGCTGATGTGGACCTTCTCCCGTAGGGGTCCCAAGTTAAGACCGCTGATGTGGACCTTCCCCCCCGCAGGGGTTCCAGGTTCACACCAATGATGTGGACCTTCCCCTGTAGGGGTCCCAGGTTCAGACCGCTGATGTGGACCTTCTCCCGCAGGGGTCCCAGGTTCAGACCGCTGATATGGACCTTCTCCTGTAGGGGTCCCAGGTTCAGACCGCTGATGTGGACCTTCTCCCGTAGGGGTCCCAGGTTCGACCGCTGATGTGGACCTTCTCCCGTAGGGGACCCTGGTTCAGACCGCTGCTGTGGACCTTCTCCCGTGTGGGTCCCAGGTTCAGACCGCTCCTGTGGACCTTCTCCCGTAGGGGTCCCAGGTTCAGACCGCTGATGTGGACCTTCTCCCGTAGGGGTCCCAGATTCAGACCGCTGATGTGGACCTTCCCCCGCAGGGGTCCCAGGTTCAGACCGCTGAGGTGGACCTTCTCCTGCAGGGGTCCCAGGTTCAGACCGCTGATATGGACCTTCCCCCGCAGGGGTCCCAGGTTCCGACCGCTGATGTGGACCCTCCCCCACAGGGGTACCAGGTTCAGACCGCTGATGGGGACCTTCGCCCGCAGGGGTCCCAGGTTCCGACCGCTGATGTGGACCTTCCCCCGCAGGGGTCCCAGTTTCTGACCGCTGATTTGGACCTTCCCCCGTAGGGGTCCCAGGTTCAGACCGCTGATGTGGACCTTCCCCCGCAGGGGTCCCAGGTTCCGACCGCTGATGTGGACCTTCCCCCGCAGGGGTCCCAGTTTCTGACCGCTGATTTGGACCTTCCCCCGTAGGGGTCCCAGGTTCAGACCGCTGATGTGGACCTTCCCCCGCAGGGGTCCCAGGTTCAGACCGCTGATGTGGACCTTCTCCCATATGGGTCCCAGGTTCAGACCGCTGAAGTGGAGCTTCTTCTGTAAGGGTCCCAGGTTCAGACCGCTGATGTGGACCTTCGCCCGCAGGGGTCACAGGTTCCGACCGCTGATGTGGACCTTCCCCCGCAGGGGTCCCAGGTTCAGACCGCTGATGTGGACCTTTCTACCGTAGGGGTCCCAGATTCAGACCACTGATGTGGACCTTCCCCCGTAGGGGTCCCAGGTTCAGACCGCTGATGTGGACCTTCTCCCGTAGGGGTCCCAGGTTCAGACCGCTGATGTGGACCTTCTCCCATAGGGGTCCCAGATTCAGACCGCTGATGTGGACCTTCTCCCGTAGGGGTCCCAAGTTCAGACCGCTGATGTGGACCGACCCCCGTAGGGGTCCCAAGTTCAGACCACTGATGTGGACCTACCCCCGTAGGGGTCCCAGGTTCAGACCGCTGATGTGGACCTTCTCCTGCGGGGGTCCCGGGTTCAGACCGCTGATGTGGACCTTCCCCCGTAGGGGTCCCAGGTTCAGGCCGCTGATGTGGACATTCTCCCGCAGGCGTCCCATGTTCCGACCGCTGATGTGGACCTTCTCCTGCAGGGGTCCCAGGTTCAGACCAATGATGTGGACCTTCTCCCGTAGGGGTCCCAGGTTCAGACCGCTGATGTGAACCTTTTCCCGTAGGGGTCCCAGGTTCAGCCCGCTGATGTGGACCTTCTCCCGTAGGGCTCCCAGGTTCAGACCGCTGATGTGGACCTTCTCCCGTAGGGGTCCCAGGTTCAGACCGCTGATGTGGACCTACCCCCGTAGGGGTCCTAGGTTCAGACCGCTGATGTGGACCTTCTCCTGCGGGGGTCCCGGGTTCAGACCGCTGATGTGGACCTTCTCCCTTAGGGGACCCAGGTTCAGACCGCTGATGTGGACCTTCTCCCGTAGGGGTCCCAGGTTCAGACCGCTGATGTGGACCTTCTCCCGTAGGGGTCCGAGGTTCAGACCGCTGATGTGGCCCTACCCCCGTAGGGGTCCCAAGTTAAGACTGCTGATGTGGACCTTCCCCTGTAGGGGTCTCAGGTTTAGACCGCTGATGTGGACCTTCTCCCGTAGGGGTCCCAGGTTCAGACCGCTGATGTGGACCTTCTCCCTTAGGGGACCCAGGTTCAGACCGCTGATGTGGACCTTCTCCCGTAGGGGTCCCAGGTTCAGACCGCTGATGTGGACCTTCTCCCGTAGGGGTCCGAGGTTCAGACCGCTGATGTGGACCTTCCCCCGCACGGGTTCCAGGTTCACACCGATGATGTGGACCTTCCCCTGTAGGGGTCTCAGGTTTAGACCGCTGATGTGGACCTTCTCCCTTAGGGGACCCAGGTTCAGAACGCTGATGTGGACCTTCTCCCGTAGGGGTCACATGTTTAGACCGCTGATGTGGACCTTCTCCTGCGGGGGTCCCAGGTTCAGACCGCTGATGTGGACCTTCTTCTGCGGGGGTCCCAGGTTCAGACTGCTGATGCGGACCTTCCCCCGTAGGGGTCCCAGGTTCAGGCCGCTGATGTGGACCTTCTCCCGTAGGCATCCCATGTTCCGACCGCTGATGTGGACCTTCTCCTGCAGGGGTCCCAGGTTCAGACCGCTGATGTGGACCTTCTCCTGTAGGGGTCCCAGGTTCAGACCGATGATGTGGACCTTCTCCCATAGGGGTCCCAGGTTCAGACCGCTGATGTGAACCTTCTCCCATAGGGGTCCCAGGTTCAGCCCGCCGATGAGGACCTTCTCCCGTAGGGCTCCCAGGTTCAGACCGCTGATGTGGACCTTCTCCCGTAGGGGTACCAGGTTCAGACCGCTGATGTGGACCTACCCCCTGTAGGGGTCCCAGGTTCAGACCGCTGATGTGGACCTTCTCCTGCGGGGGTCCCGGGTTCAGACCGCTGCTGTGGACCTTCTCCCTTAGGGGACCCAGGTTCGGATCGCTGATGTGGACCTTCTCCCGTAGGGGTCCCAGGTTCAGACCGCTGATGTGGACCTTCTCCCGTAGGGGTCCGAGGTTCAGACCGCTGATGTGGACGTACCCCCGTAGGGGTCCCAAGTTAAGACCGCTGATGTGGACGTTCCCCCCGCAGGGGTTCCAGGTTCACACCGATGATGTGGACCTTCCCCTGTAGGGGTCTCAGGTTTAGACCGCTGATGTGGACCTTCTCCCTTAGGGGACCCAGGTTCAGAACGCTGATGTGGACCTTCTCCCGTAGGGGTCACATGTTTAGACCGCTGATGTGGACCTTCTCCTGCGGGGTCCCAGGTTCAGACCGTGATGTGGACCTTCTTCTGCGGGGGTCCCAGGTTCAGACTGCTGATGCGGACCTTCCCCCGTAGGGGTCCCAGGTTCAGGCCGCTGATGTGGACCTTCTCCCGTAGGCATCCCATGTTCCGACCGCTGATGTGGACCTTCTCCTGCAGGGGTCCCAGGTTCAGACCGCTGATGTGGACCTTCTCCTGTAGGGGTCCCAGGTTCAGACCGCTGATGTGGACCTTCTCCCGTAGGGGTCCCAGGTTCAGACCGCTGATGTGGACCTTCTCCCTTAGGGGTCCCAGGTTCAGACCGTGTGGACCTTCTCCGTAGGGGTCCCAGTTCAGACCGCTGATGTGGACCTTCTACCGTAGGGGTCCCAGGTTCAGACCGCTGATGTGGACCTTCTCCCGTAGGGGTCCCAGGTTTAGACCTCTGATTTGGACCTTCTCCCGTAGGGGTCCCAGGTTCAGACCGCTGATGTGGACCTTCCCCCGTAGGGATCCCAGGTTCAGGCCGCTGATTTGGACATTCTCCCGCAGGCGTCCCATGTTCCGACCGCTGATGTGGACCTTCTCCTGCAGGGGTCCCAGGTTCAGACCGATGATGTGGACCTTCTCCCATAGGGGTCCCAGGTTCAGACCGCTGATGTGAACCTTCTCCCATAGGGGTCCCAGGTTCAGCCCGCCGATGAGGACCTTCTCCCGTAGGGCTCCCAGGTTCAGACCGCTGATGTGGACCTTCTCCCGTAGGGGTACCAGGTTCAGACCGCTGATGTGGACCTACCCCCCTGTAGGGGTCCCAGGTTCAGACCGCTGATGTGGACCTTCTCCTGCGGGGGTCCCGGGTTCAGACCGCTGCTGTGGACCTTCTCCCTTAGGGGACCCAGGTTCGGATCGCTGATGTGGACCTTCTCCCGTAGGGGTCCCAGGTTCAGACCGCTGATGTGGACCTTCTCCCGTAGGGGTCCGAGGTTCAGACCGCTGATGTGGACGTACCCCCGTAGGGGTCCCAAGTTAAGACCGCTGATGTGGACCTTCCCCCCGCAGGGGTTCCAGGTTCACACACCGATGATGTGGACCTTCCCCTGTAGGGGTCACAGGTTTAGACCGCTGATGTGGACCTTCTCCCCGTAGGGGTCCCAGGTTAGACCGCTGATGTGGACCTTCTCCCTTTGGGGACCCAGGTTCAGACCGCTGATGTGGACCTTCTCCCGTAGGGGTCCCAGGTTCAGACCGCTGATGTGGACCTTCTCCCTAGGGGTCCGAGGTTCAGACCGCTGATGTGGACCTTTCCCCCGCCGCAGGGTTCCAGGTTCACACCGATGATGTGGACCCATCCCCCGTAGGGGTCCCCAAGTTAAGACCGCTGATGTGGACCTTCTCCCCGCAGGGGTTCCAGGTTCACACCGATGATGTGGACCTTCCCTGTAGGGGTCACAGGTTTAGACCGCTGATGTGGACCTTCTCCCGTAGGGGTCCCAGGTTCAGACCGCTGATGTGGACCTTCTCCCGTAGGGGTCCGAGGTTCAGACCGCTGATGTGGACCTTCCCCCGCAGGGGTTTCCCGGTTCACACCGATGATGTGACCCTTCCCCTGTAGGGGTCACAGGTTTAGACGCTGATGTGACCTTCTCCCGGGGGTCCCAGGTTCAGACCGCTGATGTGGACCTTCTTCTGCGGGGTCCCAGGTTCAGACCGCTGATGTGGACCTTTCCCGTAGGGGTCCCCCAGGTTCAGACCGCTGATGTGGACCTTTCTCCCCCGTAGGGGTCCCAGGTTTGCCGACCGCTGATGTGGACCTTCTCCTGCAGGGGTCCCAGGTTCAGACCGATGATATGGACCTTCTTCCGGGGGGTCCCAGGTTCAGACCGCTGATGTGGACCTTTTCCCGTAGGGGTCCCAGGTTCAGACGCTGATGTGGACCTTCTCCTGTAGGGGTCCCAGGTTCAGACCGCTGATGTGGACCTTCTCCCGCAGGGGTCCAGGTTCAGACCGCTGATGTGGACCTTCTCCTGTAGGGGGTCCCCAGGTTCAGACCGCTGATGTGGACCTTCTCCCGTAGGGGTCCAGGTTCAGACCGCTGATGTGGACCTTCTACCGTAGGGGTCCCAGGTTCAGACCGCTGATTGGACCTTCCCCCGCAGGGGTTCAGACCGCTGATGGACCTTCCGGTGATGTGGACCTGCGAGGGTTCCGGGTTCAGACCGCTGATGTGGACCTTCTCCCTTAGGGGTCCTTCAGGGTCCCAGGTTGCTGATGGACCTTCTCCCGTAGGGGTCCCAGGTTCAGACCGCTGATGTGGACCTTCCCCCCCGCAGGGGTTCCAGGTTCACACCAATGATGTGGACCTTCCCCAGGTTCACCGCTGATGTGGACCTTCTCCCGTAGGGGTCCCAGGTTCAGACCGCTGATGTGGACCTTCTCCTAGGGGACCCAGGTTCAGAAACGCTGATGTGGACCTTCTCCCCGTAGGGGTCCCAGGTTCAGACCGCTGATGTGGACCTTCTCCCTTAGGGGTCCGAGGTTCAGACCGCTGATGTGGACCTTCCCCCACAGGGTTCCAGGTTCACACCGCTGATGTGGACCTTCTCCCGCAGAGGGTCCCAGGTTTAGACCGCTGATGTGGACCTTCTCCCGTAGGGGTCCCAGGTTCAGACCGCTGATGTGGACCTTCTCCCTTAGGGGACCCAGGTTCAGAACCGCTGATGTGGACCTTCTCCCGTAGGGGTCCAAGGTTCAGACCGCTGATGTGGACCTTCTCCGTAGGGGTCCCAGGTTCAGACCGCTGATGTGGACCTACCCCCGTAGGGGTCCTAGGTTCAGACCGCTGATGTGGACCTTCTCCTGCGAGGGTTCCGGGTTCAGACCGCTGATGTGGACCTTCTCCCTTAGGGGACCCAGGTTCAGACCGCTGATGTGGACCTTCTCCCGTAGGGGTCCCAGGTTCAGACCGCTGTGGACCTTCTTCCCGTAGGGGTCCCAAGTTAAGACCGCTGATGTGGACCTTCCCCCCCGCAGGGGTTCCAGGTTCACACCAATGATGTGGACCTTCCCCTGTAGGGGTCCCAGGTTTAGACCGCTGATGTGGACCTTCCTCCCGTAGGGGTCCCAGGTTCAGACCGCTGATGTGGACCCTTCTCCCTTAGGGCTCCGAGGTTCAGACCGCTGATGTGGACCTTCCCCCCACACGGGTTCCAGGTTCACACCGATGATGTGGACCTTCCCCTGTAGGGGTCTCAGGTTTAGACCGCTGATGTGGACCTTCTCCCGTAGGGGTCCCAGGTTCAGACCGCTGATGTGGACCTTCTCCCTTAGGGGACCCAGGTTCAGAACGCTGATGTGGACCTTCTCCCGTAGGGGTCACATGTTTAGACCGCTGATGTGGACCCTTCCCCTGGGGGTCCCAGGTTCAGAACCGCTGATGTGGACCTTCCCCCGGGGGTCCCAGGTTCAGACGCTGATGTGGACCTTCCCCCGTAGGAGTCCCAGGTTCAGGCCGCTGATGTGGACCTTCTCCCGTAGGCAATCCCAGGTTTCCGACCGCTGATTGGACCTTCTCCTGCAGGGGGTCCCAGGTTCAGACCGCTGATGTGGACCTTCTCCCGTAGGGGTCCCAGGTTCAGACCGCTGATGTGGACCTTCTCCCGTAGGGGTCCCAGGTCCAGGTTCAGACCGCTGATGTGGACCTTCTCCCGTAGGGTCCCAGGTTCAGACCGCTGATGTGGACCTTCTACCGTAGGGGTCCCAGGTTCAGACCGTCTGAGGGGTTTCAGGACCTTCTCCCGTAGGGGTCCCAGGTTCAGACCCGCTGATGTGGACCTTCCCCCGTAGGGGATCCCAGGTTCAGACCGCTGATTTGGACATTCTCCCGCAGGCGTCCCATGTTCCGACCGCTGATGTGGACCTTCTCCTGCGGGGTCCCGGGTTTCAGACCGCTGCTGTGGACCTTCTCCCTTAGGGGACCCAGGTTCGGACCGCTGATGTGGACCTTCTCCCGTAGGGGTCCCAGGTTCAGACCGCTGATGTGGACGTTACCCCCGTAGGGGTCCCAGTTTCAAGACCGCTGATGTGGACCTTCTCCCCCCGCAGGGGTTCCAGGTTCACACCGATGATGGGACCTTCTCCCGTAGGGGTCCCAGGTTTTAGACCGCTGATGTGGACCTTTCTCCCTTAGGGGACCCAGGTTCAGACCGCTGATGTGGACCTTCTCCCGTAGGGGGTCCCAGGTTTCAGGACCGCTGATGTGGACCTTCTCCCGTAGGGTCCGAGGTTCAGCTGATGTGGACTTCCCCGTAGGGTTCCGGGTTCAGACCGCTGATGTGACCTTCCCCCCGCAGGGGTTCCGGTTCACACCGATGTGGACCCTTCCACCGTAGGGGTCCCAAGTTAAGACCGCTGATGTGGACCTTCCCCCCGCAGGGGTTCCAGGTTCACACCGATGATGTGGACCTTCCCCTGTAGGGGTCACAGGTTTAGACCGCTGATGTGGACCTTCCTCTCCCGTAGGGGTCCCAGGTTCAGACCGCTGATGTGGACCTTCCCCCCCCCGCAGGGGTTCCAGGTTCACACCGATGATGTGGACCCTTCCCCTGTAGGGGTCACAGGTTTAGACCGACCGCTGATGTGGACCTTCTCCTGCGGGGGTCCCAGGTTCAGACCGCTGATGTGGACCTTCTTCTGCGGGGGTCCCAGGTTCAGACCGCTGATGTGGACCTTCCCCGTAGGGGTCCCAGGTTCAGGCCGCTGATGTGGACCTTCTCCCGTAGGCATCCCATGTGCCGACCGCTGATGTGGACCTTCTCCTGCAGGGGTCCCAGGTTCAGACCGATGATATGGACCTTCTTCG
The DNA here is from genome assembly GCA_018398805.1 of Hirundichthys speculiger. Classification (NCBI taxonomy): domain Eukaryota; kingdom Metazoa; phylum Chordata; class Actinopteri; order Beloniformes; family Exocoetidae; genus Hirundichthys; species Hirundichthys speculiger. The sequence goes on along the minus strand of JAGFBZ010000273.1, from coordinate 240,835 downwards.
CGGGGGTCCCAGGTTCAGACCGCTGATGTGGACCTTTTCCCATAGGGTCCAGGTTCAGACCGCTGATGTGGACCTTCTCCCGTAGGGGTCCCAGGTTCAGACCGCTGATGTGGACCTTCTAAAGGGTACCGTAGGGGTCCCAGGTTCAGACCGCTGATGTGGACCTTCTCCCGTAGGGCTCCAGGTTCAGACCGTGATGTTCTCTCGTGGGGGTTCAGACAGCTGATGTGGACCTACCCCCGTAGGGGTCCTAGGTTCAGACCGCTGATGTGGACCTTCTCCTGCGGGGGTCCCGGGTTCAGACCGCTGATGTGGACCTTCTCCCTTAGGGGACCCAGGTTCAGACCGCTGATGTGGACCTTCTCCCGTAGGGGTCCCAGGTTCAGACCGCTGATGTGGACCTTCTCCCCGTAGGGGGTCCGAGGTTCAGACGCTGATGTGGACCTTCCCCCGCACGGGTTCCAGGTTCACACCGATGATGTGGACCTTCCCCTGTAGGGGTCTCAGGTTTAGACCGCTGATGTGGACCTTCTCCTGTAGGGGTCCAAGGTTCAGACCGCTGATGTGGACCTTCTCCTGCAGGGGTCCCAGGTTCAGACCGCTGATGTGGACCTTCTCCTGTAGGGATCCCAGGTTCAGACCGCTGATGTGGACCTTCTCCCGTAGGGGTCCCAGGTTCAGACCGCTGATGTGGACCTTCTCCCGTAGGGGTCCCAGGTTCAGACCGCTGATGTGGACCTTCTCCCGTAGGGGTCCCAGGTTCAGACCGCTGATGTGGACCTTCTCCCGTAGGGTCCCAGGTTCAGACCTCTGATTTGGACCTTCTCCCGTAGGGGTCCCAAGTTCAGACCGCTGATGTGGACCTTCCCCCGTAGGGATCCCAGGTTCAGGCCGCTGATTTGGACATTCTCCCGCAGGCGTCCCATGTTCCGACCGCTGATGTGGACCTTCTCCTGCGGGGGTCCTGGGTTCAGACCGCTGCTGTGGACCTTCTCCCTTGGGGACCCAGGTTCGGACCGCTGATGTGGACCTTCTCCCGTAGGGCTCCCAAGTTAAGACCGCTGATGTGGACCTTCCCCCCGCAGGGGTTCCAGGTTCACACCGATGATGTGGACCTTCCCCTGTAGGGGTCACAGGTTTAGACCGCTGATGTGGACCTTCTCCCGTAGGGGTCCCAGGTTTAGACCGCTGATGTGGACCTTCTCCCTTAGGGGACCCAGGTTCAGACCGCTGATGTGGACCTTCTCCTGTAGGGGTCCGAGGTTCAGACCCCTGATGTGGACCTTCTCCCGTAGGGGTCCGAGGTTCAGACCGCTGATGTGGACCTTCCCCCCGCAGGGGTTCCAGGTTCACACCGATGATGTGGACCCTTCCCCCGTAGGGGTCCCACGTTAAGACCGCTGATGTGGACCTTCCCCCCGCAGGGGTTCCAGGTTCACACCGATGATGTGGACCTTCCCTTGTAGGGGTCACAGGTTTAGACCGCTGATGTGGACCTTCTCCCGTAGGGGTCCCAGGTTCAGACCGCTGATGTGGACCTTCTCCCGTAGGGGTCCGAGGTTCAGACCGCTGATGTGGACCTTCCCCCGCAGGGGTTCCAGGTTCACACCGATGATGTGGACCCTTCCCCTGTAGGGGTCACAGGTTTAGACCGCTGATGTGGACCTTCTCCTGCGGGGGTCCCAGGTTCAGACCGCTGATGTGGACCTTCTCCCCGTTCCCCCCGGGGTCCCAGGTTCAGGGGTCCGCTGATGTGGACCTTCTCCCGTAGGCATCCCATGTGCCGACCGCTGATGTGGACCTTCTCCTGCAGGGGTCCCAGGTTCAGACCGATGATATGGACCTTCTTCCGCGGGGGTCCCAGGTTCAGACCGCTGATGTGGACCTTTTCCCATAGGGGTCCCAGGTTCAGACTGCTGATGTGGACCTTCTCCTGTAGGGGTCCCAGGTTCAGACCGCTGATGTGGACCTTCTCCCGCAGAGGTCCCAGGTTCAGACCGCTGATGTGGACCTTCTCCTGTAGGGGTCCCAGGTTCAGACCGCTGATGTGGACCGCTGATGTGGACCTTCTACCGTAGGGGTCCCAGGTTCAGACCGCTGATGTGGACCTTCTCCCGTAGGGCTCCCAGGTTCAGACCGCTGATGTGGACCTTCTCCCGTAGGCGTCCCAGGTTCAGACCGCTGATGTGGACCTACCCCCGTAGGGGTCCTAGGTTCAGACCGCTGATGTGGACCTTCTCCTGCGAGGGTTCCGGGTTCAGACCGCTGATGTGGACCTTCTCCCTTAGGGGACCCAGGTTCAGACCGCTGATGTGGACCTTCTCCCGTAGGGGTCCCAGGTTCAGACCGCTGATGTGGACCTTCTCCCGTAGGGGTCCCAAGTTAAGACCGCTGATGTGGACCTTCCCCCCCGCAGGGGTTCCAGGTTCACACCAATGATGTGGACCTTCCCCTGTAGGGGTCTCAGGTTTAGACCGCTGATGTGGACCTTCTCCCGTAGGGGTCCCAGGTTCAGACCGCTGATGTGGACCTTCTCCCTTAGGGGACCCAGGTTCAGAACGCTGATGTGGACCTTCTCCCGTAGGGGTCCCAGGTTCAGACCGCTGATGTGGACCTTCTCCCTTAGGGCTCCGAGGTTCAGACCGCTGATGTGGACCTTCCCCCACACGGGTTCCAGGTTCACACCGATGATGTGGACCTTCCCCTGTAGGGGTCTCAGGTTTAGACCGCTGATGTGGACCTTCTCCCGTAGGGGTCCCAGGTTCAGACCGCTGATGTGGACCTTCTCCCTTAGGGGACCCAGGTTCAGAACGCTGATGTGGACCTTCTCCCGTAGGGGTCACATGTTTAGACCGCTGATGTGGACCTTCTCCTGCGGGGGTCCCAGGTTCAGACCGCTGATGTGGACCTTCTTCTGCGGGGGTCCCAGGTTCAGACTGCTGATGTGGACCTTCCCCCGTAGGAGTCCCAGGTTCAGGCCCTGATGGGACCTTCTCCGTTCCCAGTTCCGCCGCTGATGTGGACCTTCTCCCGTAGGAATCCCAGGTTCCCGTGATGTGGACCTTCTCCTAGGGGTCCCAGGTTCAGACCGCTGATGTGGACCTTCTCCCGTAGGGGTCCCAGGTTCAGACCGCTGATGTGGACCTTCTCCCGTAGGGGTCCCAGGTTCAGACCGCTAATGTGGACCTTCTACCGTAGGGGTCCCAGGTTCAGACCGCTGATGTGGACCTTCTCCCGTAGGGGTCCCAGGTTCAGACCTCTGATTTGGACCTTCTCCCGTAGGGGTCCCAGGTTCAGACCGCTGATGTGGACCTTCCCCCGTAGGGATCCCAGGTTCAGGCCGCTGATTTGGACATTCTCCCGCAGGCGTCCCATGTTCCGACCGCTGATGTGGACCTTCTCCTGCGGGGGTCCCGGGTTCAGACCGCTGCTGTGGACCTTCTCCCTTAGGGGACCCAGGTTCGGACCGCTGATGTGGACCTTCTCCCGTAGGGGTCCCAGGTTCAGACCGCTGATGTGGACGTACCCCCGTAGGGGTCCCAAGTTAAGACCGCTGATGTGGACCTTCTCCCCCGCAGGGGTTCCAGGTTCACACCGATGATGTGGACCTTCTCCCGTAGGGGTCCCAGGTTTAGACCGCTGATGTGGACCTTCTCCCTTAGGGGACCCAGGTTCAGACCGCTGATGTGGACCTTCTCCCGTAGGGGTCCCAGGTTCAGGCCGCTGATGTGGACCTTCTCCCGTAGGGGTCCGAGGTTCAGACCGCTGATGTGGACCTTCTCCCGTAGGGGTCCGAGGTTCAGACCGCTGATGTGGACCTTCCCCCCGCAGGGGTTCCAGGTTCACACCGATGATGTGGACCCTTCCACCGTAGGGGTCCCAAGTTAAGACCGCTGATGTGGACCTTCCCCCCGCAGGGGTTCCAGGTTCACACCGATGATGTGGACCTTCCCCTGTAGGGGTCACAGGTTTAGACCGCTGATGTGGACCTTCTCCCGTAGGGGTCCCAGGTTCAGACCGCTGATGTGGACCTTCTCCCGTAGGGGTCCGAGGTTCAGACCGCTGATGTGGACCTTCCCCCGCAGGGGTTCCAGGTTCACACCGATGATGTGGACCCTTCCCCTGTAGGGGTCCAGGGTTTAGACCGCTGATGTGGACCTTCTCCTGCGGGGGTCCCAGGTTCAGACCGCTGATGTGGACCTTCTTCTGCGGGGGTCCCAGGTTCAGACCGCTGATGTGGACCTTTCCCCGTAGGGGTCCCAGGTTCAGGCCGCTGATGTGGACCTTCTCCCGTAGGCATCCCATGTGCCGACCGCTGATGTGGACCTTCTCCTGCAGGGGTCCCAGGTTCAGACCGATGATATGGACCTTCTTCCGCGGGGGTCCCAGGTTCAGACCGCTGATGTGGACCTTTTCCCATAGGGGTCCCAGGTTCAGACCGCTGATGTGGACCTTCTCCCGTAGGGGTCCCAGGTTCGACCGCTGATGTGGACCTTCTACCGTAGGGGTCCCAGGTTCAGACCGCTGATGTGGACCTTCTCCCGTAGGGCTCCCAGGTTCAGACCGCTGATGTGGACCTTCTCTCGTGGGGGTCCCAGGTTCAGACAGCTGATGTGGACCTACCCCCGTAGGGGTCCTAGGTTCAGACCGCTGATGTGGACCTTCTCCTGCGGGGGTCCCGGGTTCAGACCGCTGATGTGGACCTTCTCCCTTAGGGGACCCAGGTTCAGACCGCTGATGTGGACCTTCTCCCGTAGGGGTCCCAGGTTCAGACCGCTGATGTGGACCTTCTCCCGTAGGGGTCCGAGGTTCAGACCGCTGATGTGGACCTTCCCCCGCACGGGTTCCAGGTTCACACCGATGATGTGGACCTTCCCCTGTAGGGGTCTCAGGTTTAGACCGCTGATGTGGACCTTCTCCTGTAGGGGTCCAAGGTTCAGACCGCTGATGTGGACCTTCTCCTGCAGGGGTCCCAGGTTCAGACCGCTGATGTGGACCTTCTCCTGTAGGGATCCCAGGTTCAGACCGCTGATGTGGACCTTCTCCCGTAGGGGTCCCAGGTTCAGACCGCTGATGTGGACCTTCTCCCGTAGGGGTCCCAGGTTCAGACCGCTGATGTGGACCTTCTACGTAGGGGTCCCAGGTTCAGACCGCTGATGTGGACCTTCTCCCGTAGGGGTCCCAGGTTCAGACCTCTGATTTGGACCTTCTCCCGTAGGGGTCCCAAGTTCAGACCGCTGATGTGGACCTTCCCCCGTAGGGATCCCAGGTTCAGGCCGCTGATTTGGACATTCTCCCGCAGGCGTCCCATGTTCCGACCGCTGATGTGGACCTTCTCCTGCGGGGGTCCTGGGTTCAGACCGCTGCTGTGGACCTTCTCCCTTGGGGACCCAGGTTCGGACCGCTGATGTGGACCTTCCCCCCGCAGGGGTTCCAGGTTCACACCGATGATGTGGACCTTCCCCTGTAGGGGTCACAGGTTTAGACCGCTGATGTGGACCTTCTCCCGTAGGGGTCCCAGGTTTAGACCGCTGATGTGGACCTTCTCCCTTAGGGGACCCAGGTTCAGACCGCTGATGTGGACCTTCTCCTGTAGGGGTCCGAGGTTCAGACCCCTGATGTGGACCTTCTCCCGTAGGGGTCCGAGGTTCAGACCGCTGATGTGGACCTTCCCCCCGCAGGGGTTCCAGGTTCACACCGATGATGTGGACCCTTCCCCCGTAGGGGTCCCACGTTAAGACCGCTGATGTGGACCTTCCCCCCCGCAGGGGTTCCAGGTTCACACCGATGATGTGGACCTTCCCTTGTAGGGGTCACAGGTTTAGACCGCTGATGTGGACCTTCTCCCGTAGGGGTCCCAGGTTCAGACCGCTGATGTGGACCTTCTCCCGTAGGGGTCCGAGGTTCAGACCGCTGATGTGGACCTTCCCCCGCAGGGGTTCCAGGTTCACACCGATGATGTGGACCCTTCCCCTGTAGGGGTCACAGGTTTAGACCGCTGATGTGGACCTTCTCCTGCGGGGGTCCCAGGTTCAGACCGCTGATGTGGACCTTCTTCTGCGGGGGTCCCAGGTTCAGACCGCTGATGTGGACCTTTCCCCGTAGGGGTCCCAGGTTCAGGCCGCTGATGTGGACCTTCTCCCGTAGGCATCCCATGTGCCGACCGCTGATGTGGACCTTCTCCTGCAGGGGTCCCAGGTTCAGACCGATGATATGGACCTTCTTCCGCGGGGGTCCCAGGTTCAGACCGCTGATGTGGACCTTTTCCCATAGGGGTCCCAGGTTCAGACTGCTGATGTGGACCTTCTCCTGTAGGGGTCCCAGGTTCAGACCGCTGATGTGGACCTTCTCCCGCAGGGGTCCCAGGTTCAGACCGCTGATGTGGACCTTCTCCTGTAGGGGTCCCAGATTCAGACCGCTGATGTGGACCTTCTCCCGTAGGGGTCCCAGGTTCAGACCGCTGATGTGGACCTTCTACCGTAGGGGTCCCAGGTCAGACCGCTGATGTGGACCTTCTCCCGTAGGGGTCCCAGGTTCAGACCTCTGATGTGGACCTTCTCCCGTAGGGGTCCCAGGTTCAGACCGCTGATGTGGACCTTCTCCCGTAGGGCTCCCAGGTTCAGACCGCTGATGTGGACCTTCTCCCGTAGGGGTCCCAGGTTCAGACCTCTGATGTGGACCTTCTCCCGTAGGGGTCCCAGGTTCAGACCGCTGATGTGGACCTTCTCCTGTAGGGGTCCCAGGTTCAGACCGCTGATGTGGACCTTCTCCTGTAGGGGTCCCAGGTTCAGACCTCTGATGTGGACCTTCTCCCGTAGGGGTCCCAGGTTCAGACCGCTGATGTGGACCTTCTCCCGTAGGGGTCCCAGGTTCAGACCTCTGATGTGGACCTTCTCCCGTAGGGGTCCCAGGGTCAGACCTCTGAGGACTTCTCCCGTAGGGGTCCCAGGTTCAGACCGCTGATGTGGACCTTCTCCCGTAGGGGTCCCAGGTTCAGACCTCTGATGTGAACCTTCTCCCGTAGGGGTCCCAGGTTCAGACCGCTGATGTGGACCTTCTACCGTAGGGGTCCCAGGTTCAGACCACAGCTGTGGACCTTCTCTGTCCATCTCAGTCCCTGAAGAACTGATTCCCCTGCAGGTGACAGTTGTATCTGTGTTCAGGTGACTTCTGGTTCCACCTGGTTTGGACCAGGTTGGTTCCTGCCAACGTGACCATGCAGAGACACGAACACATCTCAGCAGTTTTTGCCCAGTTAAATTCAACTTTATTTGTATAGCGTTTAGAACAATACGGACCATGATAACTAGCAATTATTATTAAATATTAATTATATTATTAAGTATGAAGTAGAGAAACAATAGAACGAAAACAAAACCTTCTGGTTGGGTTGGACGATATGGCCCCGAGCCTAAGTAATGTGTTTAAAATATGTTTAAAACCCCCAAAAAGTATCGAGGCACTGCAGTGAAACAAGACAAAGGCTCAACTGTGTTTTTTCTGTTACCTTCACAGCCTCTGGTCTCTGAACCGTAGTAAACAAACCGCTGCTATTGTTGCTATTTTTGGCTCGTAATAAGCGGCTAACACGCTAACAACAACAAAACAAACAGCCTGTTTTTCTCTGCATGGAACGAGCACTTTATTCTGGCGCTGCAGGAACTTGTAACATCACACAGGTTGTATTGTTGGGCTCCTGTCGGTTAACAGAGAATGTAAATCTATACACGCTGGGCTGCTGTTGATGCTCACTACACTTTTATCTAACCCCGTTTTCATTCTGCCGTCCCACGACACACACACTACATTACCCATAAGGCCACACCATTACCCATAAGGCCACCTTCATAAAGGGGCCAGGCTGGCTCACAACATTTCTGAGCTGTGAGAGAATGCGCACAACATCCTGTGATGTTCCCGTGATTTTTTTCTTGATTTTTTATTATATTATATATTTCTGAAAAATCTGTGAATAACCAAAACTGTGGAATTTACAGCGTGGAATTGGCGAAGGATCACTGTGTATATATATATATATATATATCATCGATATATCATCATATCATATCATATACAGTGGAGGAAATAAGTATTTGATCCCCCGCTGATTTTGGCAGTTGTCATACTAAGAAATAAATGAACAGTCTCAGATTTTTATGGCAGCTTTATTTTAACAGCTATAGAAAGAATATTGAAAAAAATGAGAAAATTACACGAAATGAAAAATAAAAATTAGTTTGTAAGTCATTGAGGGAAATAAGTATTTGATCCCCGACCAACCTTGACCAGTGTTGGCTCCCACAGACCACTGACATACTCCTAATGTCACTGAAGTAATTACCTGCATGAGAGACACCTGTTCCAAATAGTCACCTGTATAAAAAGCCATCTGCCCACAGACTCAGTAATACTCCACCATCTCCACCATGGGCAAGACTAAAGAGCTGTCAGAAGATGTCAGGGACAAAGTTGTTGAACTCCACAAGGCTGGAATGGGCTACAAAACCATAAGAAGCTGAATGAGAAGGTGACAACTGATGGTGCAATTATTCAGAAGTGGAAGAAGAACAACATGACTGTTAATGTAAGAGGTCAACAGATAAGGAGACACTGGTCATGTTAAATTAAGATTATGGTAGAATAATAGTTTTATTATTTCTAAATAATTTCAAAACGATGTAATATTTTACAATAATTAAATTTTTTTTTTTTTTTTAATCGAGGATTTAAAACATAGTTTATTTTTAATGACCTCGCACGGTCCACCTGCAGTACCTCCACAGCCCACCAGGGGGCCATGGCCCACACTTTGGGGATCACTGGGCTAAAGAACTTGCAGCTAGCTAACTGGTAGCGTCCATCAAGTGCCTATCTCATGTTTCTAAAGCTGCTTTTTTCCACTGTGAGAAGTGGAACCATGATGACATTTATTTATTTATGACATTTATAATATTGATTGTTATATATAATACTGATTGTTTTTGTCGAACAAATGACCCATGTTGCACCGGTCTTTTTTACTAGCACTCCTTCTCCTCACCTTGCTCCACGTTTGGAGCCACTGCCTTGTTTTCACATTTATTTTGGACCAAAGTAGGTGCAGCTTGACATCATCAACTTGTGCCATCGCGGTAGGCCGGTACTGTAAAAATCTACCGTGAGCTACATTTATATTGTTTCTACCGTATATCGTTTATACCACCCACTGCTACTTCTGTTCTGGTCCTGGTCCTGGTCCTGGTCCTGGTCCTGGTCCTGGTTCTGGTCTTGGTCTTGGTCTTGGTCTTGGTCTTGGTCTTGGTCTTGGCCTTGATCTTGCTCTTGCTCTTGCTCTTGCTCTTGCTCTTGGTCCTGTTCCTGATCTTGATCTTGATCTTGGTCCTGGTCCTGGTCCAGGTTCTGGTTCTGGTTCTCGCTCTGGTTCTGGTCTTGGTCTTGGTCCTGGTCCTGGTCCTGGTCCTGTTCCAGGTTCGGCTCCTTGACCTGGCTCTGGTTCCAGTTCTGCCCCTGGTCCTGGTCCTGGTTCCAGTTCTGGTCCTGGTTCCGGTTCTGGTTCTAGTTCTAGTTCTAGTTTTGGTCCTGGTCCTGGTTCCAGTTCTGCTCCTGGTCCTGGCTCTAGTTCTAATTCTGGTCCTGATTCTGGTTCCAGTTCTGCTCCTGGTCCTGATCCTGGTCCTAGTTCTGGTTTTGATCTTGATATTGCTCTTGGTCCTGGTCCTGGTCCTGGTTCTGGTCTTGATCTTGATCTTGCTCTTGGTCCTGGTCCCGATCTTGATCTTGATATTGCTCTTGGTCCTGGTTCTGGTTCTCTCGCTCTGGTTCTGGTCTTGGTCTTGGTCCTGGTCCTGGTCCTGTTCCAGGTTCTGTTCCTTGACCTGGCTCTGGTTCCAGTTCTGCCCCTGGTCCTGGCTCTAGTTCTAGTTCTGGTCCTGATTCTGGTTCCAGTTTTGCTCCTGATCCTGGTCCTGGTTCTGGTTTTGAGCTTGATCTTGATCTTGATATTGCTCTTGGTCCTGGTCCTGCCTGGTTCCAGTTCTGCTTCTGGTCCTGGTTCTAGTTCTAGTTCTGTCCTGATTCTGGTTCCAGTTCTGCTCCTGTCCTGGTTCTAGTTCTAGTTCTGGTCCTGATTCTGGTTCCAGTTCTGCTCCTGGCCCTGGTCCTGGTCCTGGTTCCAGTTCTGGTCCTGGTTCCGGTTCTGGTTCTAGTTCTAGTTCTAGTTTTGGTCCTGGTCCTGGTTCCAGTTCTGCTCCTGGTCCTGGCTCTAGTTCTAATTCTGGTCCTGATTCTGGTTCCAGTTCTGCTCCTGGTCCTGGTCCTGGTTCTGGTCTTGATCTTGCTCTTGCTCTTGCTCTTGCTCTTGCTCTGGTCCTGTTCCCGATCTTGATCTTGATCTTGATATTGCTCTTGGTCCTGGTCCTGGTTCTGGTTCTCGCTCTGGTTCTGGTCTTAGTCTTGGTCCTGGTCCTGGTCCTGTTCCAGGTTCGGCTCCTTGACCTGGCTCTGGTTCCAGTTCTGCCCCTGGTCCTGGTCCTGGTCCTGGTTCCAGTTCTGGTCCTGGTTCCGGTTCTGGTTCTAGTTCTAGTTCTAGTTTTGGTCCTGGTCCTGGTTCCAGTTCTGCTCCTGGTCCTGGCTCTGGTTCTAATTCTGGTCCTGATTCTGGTTCCAGTTCTGCTCCTGGTCCTGATCCTGGTCCTAGTTCTGGTTTTGATCTTGATATTGCTCTTGGTCCTGGTCCTGGTCCTGGTTCTGGTCTTGATCTTGATCTTGATCTTGCTCTTGGTCCTGGTCCCAATCTTGATCTTGATATTGCTCTTGGTCCTGGTTCTGGTTCTCTCGCTCTGGTTCTGGTCTTGGTCTTGGTCCTGGTCCTGGTCCTGTTCCAGGTTCTGTTCCTTGACCTGGCTCTGGTTCCAGTTCTGCCCCTGGTCCTGGTCCTGGTTCCAGTTCTGCTCCTGGTTCTGGTTCTAGTTCTAGTTTTGGTCCTGATTCTGGTTCCAGTTTTGCTCCTGATCCTGGTCCTGGTTTTGGTTTTGAGCTTGATCTTGATCTTGATATTGCTCTTGGTCCTGGTCCTGCCTGGTTCCAGTTCTGCTTCTGGTCCTGGTTCTAGTTCTGTTCCTGATTCTGGTTCCAGTTCTGCTCCTGTCCTGGTTCTAGTTCTAGTTCTGGTCCTGATTCTGGTTCCAGTTCTGCTCCTGGCCTTGGTCCTGGTCCTGGTTCCGGTCTTGATCTTGATATTGCTCTTGGTCCTGGTTCTGGTTCTCGTTCTGGTCTTGGTCTTGGTCTTGGTCCTGGTCCTGTTTCAGGTTCTGCTCCTGGACCTGGCTCTGGTTCCAGTCCTGGTTCCGGTTCTAGTTCTAGTCTTGGTCCTGGTTTCAGTTCTGTTCTTGGTTCTGGTTCTTGCTCTGGTTCTGGTCTTGGTCAGGGTCCTGGTCCTGTTCCAGGTTTTCCTCCTGGACCTGGCTCTGGTTCCAGTTCTGCTCCTGTCCTGGTTCTAGTTCTAGTTTATGTCCTGATTCTGTTCCAGTTCTGCTCCTGGTTCTGCCCCTGGTCCTGGTCCTGCTGGAGGTTTCCTGCCGTTTCAAGGGGACCTGATCAGAGTCGTCTGGTGTCCTGGGGTGACCCCGGCTGGTTGTGTTGCAGTTTCAGTTTCAGGTCTGTCGGGGACTAACTGTCTGTAGGAGGGGGGTCTACCTGAGACCTGAAACTAAATGCTGCTAACCCCCCCCCCCTCCTCTGCTCCATGCCCACCTTCACACTCAGCCTCCAACTTCTGATTTCACTTTTGGATTTAAGAGAAAATTTCAAGTAAAACTCCCACATCAGCCTGCTTGTCACATTTATTCTGTTTCTAAAAAAAAACAACACAGTGAGAAGCAAATAAAAAAAGCCCTGAAACTTTCAAACAGGAACCGCTGCACAGCTTCCTCAAATTCACTCTGCAGCCTGGAGACGCTCACGCTGAAACTATTCACAGATGTGACCGTAGCTGCACAACCGCTACATCTGACCCATGCAGAGACGAAGACAACCATCAACATGTCTAAACACAGCCTTCTGCTGGATCCATCTTTGGACCAGTGGGTGTGGTGGTTTCTTCCTGTGTTTGTTTTATCTCTCAGTCTGATCTGATGTGAGTTATTAATCTGTTTAGAGACTGAAATCTGGTAAGGACAGGTAAGGACACTAGACAGAGATGATGAGGTGTCATAGTGTTGGTGTCCACCTCAGCGTCAACCAGAACTACGGGCTGGATCCCAGCTGCTGTGGTGGACCAGAGTCATCCGCCAGACCTCCAGCGGTGACTGGAGTTCCCTCCAGGACCAGCAGGAACCATCCAGTCCAGCTAGCCACCCCCACTAAGATGACCAGTCCTTCCTGCCACACCACACCTGATTCAGATGAATGGGTCATCATCAGCTCATCATCCAGGTCACTGATAACCAGCCAAACATCTAAGGCCCTCCAGGACTGTTCTGGGGTCGGCCATGTGGGCAGGGTTAAGGTACTACAGCCCCGCCTCCAGAGAGCAGCTGAAGACCCGCTGAGGAGGGACCAGACTAAACATGAAGGACACAGACGAACACACGTCAGCAGTGATCCAACAACACATTCCCTGCAGTCATCTCCTCTGTAGCATCCTTTCCTTGTCGTCCAGCCTCCTTGTTGCCATGGTGATTTCAACCAGGAAGTGCTGCTCTGACATGATGATCTGATATTTAACATCACAAAACACGTTCAAACAACTCTACAAATTACTAAAGTCAATGAAGAGTACTAGTTAAAGTTAAGAGTACTAGTTAAAGTTTTCTACACAGGCAGGTGGGTCAGACCAGCTCTGGAGACCAGGACCAGGATCCTGGAGAACACATCTCCACCTCAGTGAGACAAACTACCACAGTGGTCTAGTGGTGCAGTGGTCCAGTGGTTCAGTGGTTCGAGCAGGTGGTCCATGTACAGAGACTACAGTCCTGGTGCAGCCGGTCGCGGGTTCAACTCCCAGCCTGGATGACTCTCTGCCGCATGTCTTCCTTGTTCTCTCTGCCCTGTTTTCTGTTTCTACTTCACTGTCAAATGAAGGCCTGACTCAACCTGACCTGGACCTGGACTAGACCTGACTTAACCTGACCTGGACCTGACTCAACCTGACCTGGACCTGGACTAGACCTGACTTAACCTGACCTGGACCTGACTCAACCTGACCTGGACTAGACCTGACTCAACCTGACCTGGACCTGGACTAGACGTGACTCAACCTGACCTGGACATGGACTAGACCTGACTCAACCTGACCTGGACCTGACTCAACCTGACCTGGACTAGACCTGACTCAACCTGACCTGGACCTGACTCAACCTGACCTGGACTAGACGTGACTCAACCTGACCTGGACATGGACTAGACCTGACTCAACCTGGACCAGACCCTGCATCTGGACAGGACCTGACTCAACCAGGACTGGACCTGGACATGGACTAGACCTGACTCAACCTGACCTGGACCTGACTCAACCTGACCTGGACTAGACCTGACTCAACCTGACCTGGACCTGACTCAACCTGACCTGGACCTGGACTAGACCTGACTCAACCTGACCTGGACATGGACTAGACCTGACTCAACCTGGACCAGACCCTGCATCTGGACAGGACCTGACTCAACCAGGACTGGACCTGGACATGGACTAGACCTGACTCAACCTGACCTGGACCTGACTCAACCTGACCTGGACTAGACCTGACTCAACCTGACCTGGACCTGACTCAACCTGACCTGGACCTGGACTAGACCTGACTCAACCTGACCTGGACATGGACTAGACCTGACTCAACCTGGACCAGACCCTGCATCTGGACAGGACCTGACTCAACCAGGACTGGACCTGGACATGGACTAGACCTGACTCAACCTGGACCAGACCCTGGATCTGGACTAGACCTGACTCAACCTGGACCTGGACCTGAACAAGACCTGACTCAACCTGACCTGGACCTGACTCAACCTGACCTGGACCTGGACTAGACCTGACTCAACCTGACCTGGACATGGACTAGACCTGACTCAACCTGGACCAGACCCTGCATCTGGACAGGACCTGACTCAACCAGGACTGGACCTGGACATGGACTAGACCTGACTCAACCTGACCTGGACCTGACTCAACCTGACCTGGACTAGACCTGACTCAACCTGACCTGGACCTGACTCAACCTGACCTGGACCTGGACTAGACCTGACTCAACCTGGACCAGACCCTGCATCTGGACAGGACCTGACTCAACCAGGACTGGACCTGGACATGGACTAGACCTGACTCAACCTGACCTGGACCTGACTCAACCTGACCTGGACTAGACCTGACTCAACCTGACCTGGACCTGACTCAACCTGACCTGGACCTGGACTAGACCTGACTCAACCTGACCTGGACATGGACTAGACCTGACTCAACCTGGACCAGACCCTGCATCTGGACAGGACCTGACTCAACCAGGACTGGACCTGGACATGGACTAGACCTGACTCAACCTGACCTGGACCTGGACCTGACTCAACCTGACCTGGACTAGACCTGACTCAACCTGACCTGGACCTGACTCAACCTGACCTGGACCTGGACTAGACCTGACTCAACCTGACCTGGACATGGACTAGACCTGACTCAACCTGGACCAGACCCTGCATCTGGACAGGACCTGACTCAACCAGGACTGGACCTGGACATGGACTAGACCTGACTCAACCTGGACCAGACCCTGGATCTGGACTAGACCTGACTCAACCTGGACCTGGACCTGAACAAGACCTGACTCAACCTGACCTGGACCTGACTCAACCTGACCTGGACCTGGACTAGACCTGACTCAACCTGACCTGGACATGGACTAGACCTGACTCAACCTGGACCAGACCCTGCATCTGGACAGGACCTGACTCAACCAGGACTGGACCTGGACATGGACTAGACCTGACTCAACCTGACCTGGACCTGACTCAACCTGACCTGGACTAGACCTGACTCAGCCTGACCTGGACCTGACTCAACCTGACCTGGACCTGGACTAGACCTGACTCAACCTGACCTGGACATGGACTAGACCTGACTCAACCTGGACCAGACCCTGCATCTGGACAGGACCTGACTCAACCAGGACTGGACCTGGACATGGACTAGACCTGACTCAACCTGGACCAGACCCTGGATCTGGACTAGACCTGACTCAACCTGGACCTGGACCTGAACAAGACCTGACTCAACCTGACCTGGACCTGGACAAGACCTGACTCAACCTGACGTGGACCTGGATGTGGACTAGAACTGACTAGACCTAACTCAACCTGACCTGGACCTGGATGTGGACTAGAACTGACTCAACCTGACCTGGACCTGGACTAGACCTGACTCAACCTGGACTGGATCTGGACTAGACCCTGGACCTGGACCTGACCTTACCTGGACTAGACCCTGGACCTGGACCTGACCTGGATCTAGACTAGATCCTGGATCTGGACTAGACCCTGGACCTGGACCTGAACCTGGACCTGACCTTACCTGGACTAGACCCTGGACCTGACCTGGATCTAGACTAGATCCTGGATCTGGACTAGACCCTGGACCTGGACCTGACCTTACCTGGACTAGACCCTGGACCTGGACCTGACCTGGATCTAGACTAGATCCTGGATCTGGACTACACCCTGGACCTGGACCTGAACCTGGACCTGACCTGACCAGACCTGTTTTTAGATTCTAACCCTGTTGTTTATTGGTTCCCTGACTGATCCTGGGTTCAGGGGTTTTTTGGATCTTCAGTACCCTGGACCTGTTTTTGGATCTGTGGATTGAGGACTTGATTGTGTGAAGAGAAGCGTTTAATTCCCCTCAGTCCACCTGGACACCTCTGCTGTGGATCAGGACCAATCTTTAACCTGGACCTACAGCTGGTCCTCGATACTCACCTGTTGGACAGCTCACCTCTGTGAACCCAGTCAGCATCAGATTACTTCTGTCTGTACTGTCTCTTCTCTCTAGCGGTTACTGCACCCCCCGCTGGTCTGGAGGTCTCACTGCAGTTTCTTCTTTAGCCTGATCTCCAGCTGAGAATCATTTAAACAACTCCTCTGAGGTGTTTCCTTCAGCTGTGGTTCATATCTGAAGGGAGGACGTGTTGCTGAGTGATTCAGCCACAGATCAATACTCATCTGATTGACTGCAGGAATGTGCAGCATCTGTCTTTGGGTTCCTGCTATCGAACGATGGTCATCAGACCTGCAGTCATGTGTGAAGGTTTCTGCTCTTTCTTTCAGTCTTGTGGTTTGTTTTTCTTTTTATTTGAGTAAAAACACAACAATCATCTGATCTGCAGCCTCAGATGACCAGAAACACCTGACAGATTACACCGTCATTATTGAATGTAGAAAAACTAAGAAAAAGCCCAGATCATGAGCCTTCCACCTCCGTGCTTCAGAGGGTCTGAGGTGTTTCTGCTGGTCTCTTCCAGACCTGGTTCTGGTCTCCACGTTGGTCTCCAGACCTCTGGTCCAGAGGTCTGCTGGTCTGGTCTCTGTCCTGCTTCCAGGCTCTTCTGCTTTAGTCTTCTTCTCTGCGCTGCCATGGAGTTAGAAGAAGACAACAGGGAGACTAGGGCTGTAGCGATACACTAATCTCACGATACGATGCGATACGGTACGATACGATACGGTACAATATTATATGGTACGATATGGTACGATACGGTACGGTACAATATGATATGGTACGATACGGTGCGATATGGTACGGTACAATATGATATGGTACGATACGGTGCGATACGATACAGTACGATATGATACAGCACGATACGATATGGTACGATACGATACTGTACAATATGATACGGTATGATACGATACAATACAATACAGTGGGATACAATTTGGTACGATATGATACAGTATGATACAATACGGTACTATACGATGCGATATGGTACGGTGCGATACGGTACAATACACGATATTCGGCTAGCGATACGACATACATTGATATTTATCTTACAATACATTTACATCATTTTCTGAAAGATTTTAAAGGGACAAAGTGATTTTGGTGACATCTTGTGAGTGTTCCGATGACTTTGTTTGAATTAATTGAACTGAAAGCATCAATTACACATTATATGGCTGACAGGCAGCTTGCAAATGCTGGACAAAATGAATAAAAGATTTGTTGAGAAAAATAGTTTCATTTATTTAAACAGCGCAAATTGTTGCTATCAAGGTTTTTTTTTTCTTTTTTATTGAGACCAATAGCCAAAGTTACAATGGTACATACATCTTTATAACCATTTAAAAATAAAATAGAAAGATCACTACATTCAGTAACCGTAGTGTACCAAGTAACACTAAAAGAAAATTACAAGTCACAAAGATTTTTCCTTTTTTTTTTTTTTTTTTTTTACCCCTCCAACACAGGAACATAAAAAGAAAATAAAAATAAATGGATACGAAATTATAGCAGGATAAGAATTAATTACACAAAAAAGAATAGAAAATAAATAAATAAATAAATAAAAAGAAAAAGAAAACAGCTCACTAAACTATTACTCTAAACACCATAATGCAAATACACACCCACACATAAATAAAATTGCAAAAAAAAAGAAAGAAAAAGTATATAAAAACACCTGAATGAATGCCAGGCACTAACAGGCACCTCTAAGTGGGCAACACTTTTAAGTTTGCAACATGGGATATGAAATATTGCCACTATCAAGGTTTTAAAGGTGGGACACGGGGGTTTTGAAAAAAGCTTAGAATATTGATACCCACAGCTAAAAAATAACTAAAAATGTAATGTAATGTAAAAATGAAAAGGGGAGGAAGTTAGCAGAGTTGGGGTAAATCGTCCTCAACTAGCCTCCTCTGCTGCTCCAGGGTTTGGTTTGAGACTGGAGGACCGTGGTCCAGTTAAGGACCAGAACCTGTGGTGCAGGTCCCCGTTGTTATTCTAACTAAGTGTATTCAAGGAAGTTCAGCTGTATTTTTTAATTGTGTTTTTTATTCTCTTGCCCTAGTTTTAAAGCTTTTTATTTCTTTACTTGATTTTGAATTTGCGTGTTTGAACATATCACCACAGGACCCGGTTGGGTCCTCTGAGTTCGTGGACTACGTGGTCACGGTTTGGGATGGCGTCTGGTCAGGCTTTGGGACCGGATCTGGACCTTCCCCACCAGGCGGTCTCAGTCCAGGACGCAGTGGAACCGAAACGGCGGCCGGCGCAGGGACAGTCCCGACTCTTCGAGGATCTCCCCGAAGACTCGTCTCTTCAAATGCAGTCACACTTCTGAGACCTGCTTTGAACTTCTGCATCCGCTCTATTTTTATCCAGATGTGGCGCCCACAGCTGGTGCCCTGGTTCCTGAGCACCGCAGCTTGTTCCTCATTTGTTGGTCTTTAGGCCAAAAATCACTCAACGTAATGGAAAGTCCTCACAGAGATGGCTGAACAAACACGTGTGTGTGTGTTGTTGTTGCTGTTTTTGTGAGCTTATGTGGACATTTATTCAGCACTGTTACAGATGGTTTTAGGACCAGAGCCTGGTTCTGATGAGGCTGGATCTCATCTCTGGAGGCCTGGTTGGAGCTGGACACCTGCTCTTAAGATCAGCTGAGCTTTGGGCTCCAGTTGGGTTACGCAAGACCTGGAAGTCAATGAGATGTCCTAATAAGGAAAAGCTGCGTGAGAATCTGTGTGATGATGTGAGTTTTTGTGGTTTAGACGGGGTTTGTCCACAGGTGATTCTGTGTTACTGGGACGACTCAGTCATGGAGGCTCAAGTATGTGGGAGTGTGGTAGGCCGGGCTCCTCTTCCTCAACACATCTCCATTCAGTCATAACCAGTGACATCACTGGAGTTTCCCTGAAAAGGAGGAAACTGTTTTAAAAGAGCCACTCGCAGTGTCAGCCTGCAGATCAGAGCAACAGCAGAAGAAGAACGCCAACGACGGAGCTCATACTGACCCAAACCAGCACGAGGACTTTAACCAAAGCCATGGAAGGTGAATGCACGGTGGTTCTGGACGCTTCTGTCGCTGCAGAAGACAAGAAGCAGACGAGGACGAGCTGGAGGACGACCACGGTCCTGTTGGCCTTCATGCTCTGCCTGGCTGCCGCCGCCGCCACCGCTCTCCTCCTCTTCAGGTCTCATACCAACCAAGTGAGTCCACCGGTTTCAGGTCACATGACCCTCAGAGGGCGCAGAGCCTAGACAACCTCTGACCGTGTCTTTGTCCTCTTCCAGCAGAGTCCCGGACCAGAAGAAGTCAGCTACGGTGAGTACCGTTTTCTCTCTGGCTGCTGTCAAACGTTAGTTCGGTCTCTGAGACGTTGAGCGCTTGGATCGGTTTCTGGCCAGGGGAACCGGTCCAGTAAAACCCCCGAGTGACAGGAGAGTCAATTCAATTCAATTCAATTTTATTTGTATAGCGTCTGTTACAATATCAACTGTCTCCAGGTCTTTACAGAGACCCAGATCAAATATCATTAACTAAAAATATAATATTAAATCCAATCAATGATAATAGCAGGTAAAAAACTCCCACAGAGGGAGAAAAAAACCTTTAAGCAATAGTGGCAAGAAAAACACTCCACTTTAAGAGTTCCTCCCTTTAAACCTGTGACCCTCTGAAAAGAAAACAGCTGACTAAAGTTCTGATTCCAGCTGATCTGACGACTAAAACAAAATTTACATATCAAGACATTTATGGGGAAAAAGTTAGAAATTTATAAAACTTTACAACTGGAACTGACATCTAGAAACAACCTGAGAACTCAGACCTAACCCTGACCCCTAACCCTGACCCCTGACCCCTTACCCTAACCCTAACCCTGACCCCTAACCCTAATCCTAACCCTAACCCCAACTCTAACCCTAACCCTAACCCTGACCCCTAACCCCAACTCTAACCCTAACCCTAACCCTGACCCCTGACCCCTAACCCTAATCCTAACCCTAACCCTGACCCCTGACCCTTGACCCTAGCCAGGTGGCCGCCACACCACAGCAACGAGAAGTGGTTTCTCTGATTTTCACGCTGCCGGAGAAAGACTTTGGTCAAAGGTTTCAGTGACGGAGCTGAAGTTGGCTCCAGAGTTGCTAAAAGTCTTTCTTCTCTTCTTTCAGATCTCCATCACACACTGAGACAGATTTCAAACGTGAGAGCGGCCATCCATTTACAAGGTAAAAACCCGTGCAACACCTCCTGGTCCTCTTGTGTTTTTATGGATGATTGGTGGGTCAACGGGAGGGAGGTTCTCTGGGTTCCTGAAGAGGATTGAGGGATTACTTTACTGGGTTCCAGGAGCAGTTTAGACCTTCAGGTTTCCACTGACAGGAACAGAAGAGCTCTGGGGAAACACAGGGGAATACTTCATGTCCTTCTTCTCTGTCAAACAGGACGATTCAACCCCAACATGACGACATCGGTGGAGTGGCAGGAGAACGTGGATGAGTACCACTCTCAAGGAGACCTGGAGCTCAAGAACAACGAGATCATGATCCCCCGAAACGGCCTCTACTTCGTTTACAGTCAAGCGTCTTTCCAAGTCAGCTGCAGCAACCTGGAGTCCGCGGGCATGGTCCACCTGAGCCACACCGTGAAGCGCTGGTCCAGCTCGTTCGCCAGCGACGACAGCGACAGCTCCTACCACACTATCCTCTACTCCATCCGGACGGCCTGCCAGAGGACCGCCGACGAGGACGCCGACGGGAACTGGTACTCGGCCGTGTACATGGGGGCGGTGTTCAACCTGAGGAAAGGGGACCGGCTGAAGACTCGGATGGAGGAGAAGATGCTGAAGCTGCTGGACGATGACCCAGGCCAGACCTTCTTCGGCGTGTTCGCTCTGTGAGGACATGAATGTCTTCACTGCTGCTCCACCAGAACTCCCTCAGTTTCATGAGAGGAGCTCCTGGGAGCAGTAAACCCTTATGAACCAGGTTTAGGTAATCCTATGCTGTACTAGCAGATCCTGTGAAATGCTAGTGCGGCATATAGTTACCAGTATGGTTTCCAATCAGAGGAAACCATAGCATGTTGCTAAGAAACAGATTCTACTGTGTTGTGTACTGTGTACTCTCACCTGTTGGTGCATCTGCTGTTGTTGTTTCACTACAAGCTGATGGAGAAGAATGTATTTATTTAACATCATATTTATCATATTTATTGAGCTATTTATTGATTATTTATTGCCTTGAATGTCATTGTTTGTCTAATTTATTGAATGAAAACACATTGGTTCTGATTTGTGTGGTGCTGTAAAACATGTTTGAATAAAAACAACATTGTGAAATGAAAGGTTGTCATGCAGGACTTGCTGAATGTTGAAAAGAAGGCTGTAAAAGTAAAAACGCCCCGTGGAACAAAGTGATCTGCAACTGCATCATGTCAAGCTTGTGGGCAGGAAGTTGCAGCGTGTAGAGAGAAGTCTGTGGTTACGCTGGTAACCACACGACACAACAACCACCGGATCTGATGGTACGAGCTGTCGTCTGTTATCGCTCATCCTGCTGCTGACTGAAGCTTCAGCGCAGCGATGAACTCCTTAACCTGAGCTGTCAGAGCTATCAGCTATCAGAGCTATCGGCTATCAGAGCTACCAGCTATCAGCTATCAGAGCTATCGGCTATCAGAGCTACCAGCTATCAGCTATCAGAGCTATCGGCTATCAGAGCTACCAGCTATCAGCTATCAGAGCTATCGGCTATCAGAGCTACCAGCTATCAGCTATCAGAGCTATCGGCTATCAGAGCTACCAGCTATCAGCTATCAGAGCTATCGGCTATCAGAGCTATCGCGATCAGAGCTATTAGCTATCACAGCTATCAGCTTTCAGCGATCAGAGCTATCAGCTATCAGAGCTATTAGCTATCAGAGCTATCACCTATCAGCTTTCAGCGATCACAGCTATCAGCTATCACAGCTATCAGCTATCACAGCTATCTGAGTTATCAGCTATCGGAGCTATTAGCTATCAGAATGTGGTACTTTTCATGATGCATTGTGAGGAAACATTGAGTCTTCTATAGAGAGAATAGCTTCAATTTCTTTTTACAGAAGATTGTTACCCCACTACAACATGGCGACCGTGACATGTCGTGGACTGTAGTGCCACTCGGGGGTGGTGGACGACTACAGACACGTTTACTAGAGCTAGAAAACCTTTGCTGACTTGAGCTTGTCAAACAGCAAGAGTTTAATAGAGCTGGCTAACTTTAGTTAGCTTCAAGTTGCTTAACTTTACAAGTTTACGAGAAGAAACTACCTTAAGATAGCTTTAACGTGCTTGTGTTTACCACAACTGGCTAACATAAGCTAATATTAACTCACTTAACATTACAACTGGACCTTTACGAGGAAATTTAGTTAACTCTGATTTCCTTAGCATCACAAGTTTACCAAAGCTCACTAACTCCTGCTGAGTGTAACCCGCTTAACGTTTAACGTTTACTAAATCCAGCTAACTTTAACTGGTCCAACATTATACATCCTAATGTGAGGCTACATGTCTTCTAGAGCCAGCTAACCTTTTTATTTGTGCAAAGCCTCTGTACATTGACCACCTGCTCTAACCACTGCACCACTATGTTTTCATTAGTGTCATCTTTAACAACAGTTGGATCAGCTGTCTGAACAGACGTCTGAAAAAAGTAACATTAACATAATTTTATAAACTGGATTGTCGTCATGTTGTCAGAGTGGATTATGTCCTTAGTTAAGGAGCTACAGCAGTTTAAAGACAGTTTGCAGGTACGCTAACACATAATGTCTAATTATCTGGTCAGTAATTTAATGTTTACTAAAGATGTAACTGACCTTACTGGGTGTTTTTATTCTGCATTTGGATCCTATATAGATCCTAATAATATTGCAGTTTCCTGCTGGATGAGACGACCAACCCAGATAACAGTGTTTCTGTCGGTTCTGTCAGCTTTGTCTTGGTTGGAGCTTGGACTCTGTAGTCGAGTTTTGACTCGTATCTCTGAAATGGGAAAGAACTGAACCAGGTCATCATCACAGTATCGACTATATTGAGTCTTAGCTCAATTTTGACCAAATGTGCCAAATTATCACACGTTGCTTGTGAAAGGAAGTATGGACCGATATCTGCCTAATGATCTGGAGAAAGTTGTTCCTCATCAATCTTTCACAGCCGTGACATTGTGAAGAGTTTCAGTCTGGTTTCAAATCACATTACACAATCTCTAATTCTTAGAGTTTGTACTCATCTTCCTTTAACCACAGACTCAGAAAACACTGCTGCCTTTAGATCTGTCTGCAGACTTTGATTCGGCTAATTTACATCCATCTAAATAAGATGGAAGTAGTGACTTGACACCCTCCAGATGTGAGTGAAGTTTAATTTTATTGCAAGAGATGAAGAGTAACAAAGAGATTTACAGTTACAGTTTAGAGTAACAGAGAGTTCAGAGTTGCTGTTTTACACACTAGAGTCCTGAAAAGTAGATGTTTTGTCTCCCATGAACAGATTTTTGGAACAATCTACACCCTCTTTTGTCTGGTTATGAAGGCCGTGAGTCTTTACTAAAACCCTGTATTCAATTAAGAAAATGTTTCCCTACAGGGTTCAGTGCTGACAGAGACCACTCTAGAGCAGCTTTTCACTGTGAGGGGTTCCTCAAGGCTCCATTTTGGGCCCAGTGCTGTTTACCCATGTACATATCAGGATTGGGGATTGATTTTTGGGTTTTTTCTCGGCTTTCTCTGTTTGCTTTACTTCCAGATTTATTATGACGGTCTGTTTCCATGTTTGGCCTTGTTCTGTTTTACTTCCCTGATTACTTTCACCTCTGCAGCTGCATAAATGCTTTTCTCTCCTGGTTGCTGGTCCTCCTGGTTCTTCTAGTTACCTCCGCCTCGCTGTAGGAATCAGCTGAAGATGTTTGAGCTGAGCCTGAACCACTGAAGCTGTGAAATCACTCATCAGAGCTGTAACTGACATTTTGCAGCAGTTAAAGTCGATTTTTAGAGCAGATTCCAATGAGGTCACAGGAAGCGTGACTGACACAATCTGAACTCAGCGTTTTCCATTTCAGTTGAGTCCATCTGGCAGAAGGTCATCTTAGGGCACTTCAGACTAGAGATCGACCGATTATCGGTCGGGCCGATTATTAGGGCCGATATTTGGAAATTTGACTTATATCGGCATCGGCCTTTTTTTAATCCGACCGGCCGATATAAAGAAATCAATTTAAAACTGGGTTATTCTGGCTAAGATGCCGCCGCGCCTCTCTCTCCTCCTGCCTGCTGTCTCCTGCATTATTCACCTCGTCCTCTGATTGGTTGAGCAGCAGAGGCGGAGCCTCCGAACAAGAAGCTGTCATCACAAACACTGGAGAGTGAGGGGAAAAGTTTCCTTGTGTGAGAAGCTCTGGACAGAAAACACGTGTCAAAGGTAAATGCAGAAAGCTCTTCTGAAATTGTAATAAACATCCCAGAACTCTGCATCTCACAACTACTAACGTTACAGTGAGCAGCAGAATAACGTAAGAGCAGAGTAAATCTTAGCAGCAGCTCTGCTAACTCGTATTACGTCCCAACATGTCTGTGAATTATTTAAAAGAAGACTGCTGATAATTTCGGCATGGCAACAGTCCATGATAGAAAAGCATGTGTGTGTGACTAAGAGAGAGTGCATAAAAAACTCAGTTCACTTGTTTTAGGGAGCGCTAAGGTGGAGGCTGCTTAGCTTTTACCATAAAATTAGTTTGTCGATCTGGCTCTAAATGCTCTGCAGACTATGTATTAGCGATGGGGAAAATACACCGAACTTTCAGTAAGCCGTTACTTTTTCTCACGATTAGAACCCTACAGCTTATACAACGATGTGGCTAATGTATAGATTTCTACGGGCCAGCTTCATGCCGTCAGTACGTTTATCCTCGTCAGAATGAAATTACCGAACCGGTCACAGTGGACCAATGAAACTGTTCAATTAAATCAAACACACTCACACTAAATTCTTCAGATCAGTCATTTTGTGCTTCATGCACACACCCTCATCATGGAAGACACACGAAGGAATGCATATGATTTAGCTTTAAGTTAAAGGTAATCGATCTGTGGGTCAGAGAAGTAAACAGAGCTACTGCACGTATTTATTTTGAGATCCGAATATTCAGGTGCGCTCAATAGGAAATCACGGTATGTAATGTGGAGATTAGTATGTAGTTAAAGTCACGTGAAAAACTCTACAACTCACAACTACTAATGTTGCTATGAGCTTTCTGGTCCTATGATCTGAAAATGAACGGGAAGATGAAAGAGTAAAATTCAGAAATGATTCATCTGAACAAAGTGGTGGAACATTTTAAATACTGTGTGAGCTCATTAAAGCCCGAAAGGCTGTTTGTGTCCTGTCAGGAGTTTAACTGCACTCATAACAACTATTATACTTTTTTATGTAGCCTTTGTCATATTAATCATTAATAATGTAGCAACACAGTTTTGAATGACAGGGTCCTTGCTATCGCATGGTAAAATATAACATTTGATAATGAAATCAACTTAAGGCATCCTAAATGCTGCTGTTTTATATACAACTACTTTATAAAATCTCTGGAAACAAGTTTTTATTTGCATTTACTAGAGATAATGCTGAGCCTGAGAACTCCTGCACTTTTTGTTTTTGTTTCAAGTTAAAACAAAGTTAAATTATTTCAGTTATACTGAAATTTTATTTTATTTATTGTGAAAAAACTTTAGGGAGCTATTATCTAAGTTTTTATTTAATGTTACAAGAGGTGCTGCTGAGCCTGAGAACTCCCTGTATTTTTGTTGTGTTTGAACTTAAAACAAAGACAAGTCATTGTAGTTATATTTAAATTTTACTGTATTTTCTGTAATATCAGAGAGCTATTTATTTAACTTTATGAGAGATGTTTCTGAGTGTAGGAAATTCAGGCACTTCTGAAGCTATTATTTTCTATTTGTGTGATTCAATGAGCACGCTTTAGGCATTTCTGTGAAGTTCAGTATTTGCATTATTCACTTTTTTTAGGCCAATTTTTACACTTTTACTGCAAATGAATATCGGCTCCAAATATCGGTTATCGGCCTCCTCTACCAACTAATAATCGGTATCGGTATTAGACCGGAAAAACCCATATCGGTCGATCACTACTTCAGACACAAAGGAAACAGATTCAGTCCAGTCAACCCAGATTCAGCTGGATTAAGAAAGAAGAGAAGAGAGACAGGACAGAGAGAGGATGTAGGACAGATATTGGTGATATTATATAGGAAAAAATACAGTAATAATAAATATCCATTAACTAGAGAACTAATAATTCCATGTTCTTCTATTCTGACTGGTTCATTGTTAGTACATGAACTACGAGATAAAAATAAACAGTAGGAGGTCAACGCTGGGATGACGTCTATATAGACAGGTGGAGGTCAACGCTGGGATGACGTCTATATAGACAGGTGGAGGTCAACGCTGGGATGACGTCTATATAGACAGGTGGAGGTCAACGCTGGGATGACGTCTATATACCCAGGTGGAGGTCAACGCTGGGATGACGTCTATATAGATAGGTGGAGGTCAACGATGGCATGACGTCTATATAGACAGGTGGAGGTCAACGCTGGGATGACGTCTATATAGACAGGTGGAGGTCAACGCTGGGATGACGTCTATATAGACAGGTGGAGGTCAACGCTGGGATGACTGGGATGACGTCTATATAGACAGGTGGAGGTCAACGCTGGGATGACGTCTATATAGACAGGTGGAGGTCAACGCTGGGATGACATCTATATAGACAGGTGGAGGTCAACGCTGGGATGACGTCTATATAGACAGGTGGAGGTCAACGCTGGGATGACGTCTATATAGACAGGTGGAGGTCAACGCTGGGATGACGTCTATATAGACAGGTGGAGGTCAACGCTGGGATGACATCTATATAGACAGGTGGAGGTCAACGCTGGGATGACGTCTATATAGACAGGTGGAGGTCAACGCTGGGATGACGTCTATATAGACAGGTGGAGGTCAACGCTGGGATGACGTCTCTATATAGACAGGTGGAGGTCAACGCTGGGATGACGTCTATATAGACAGGTGGAGGTCAACGCTGGGATGACGTCTATATAGACAGGTGGAGGTCAAACGCTGGGATGACGTCTATATAGACAGGGGGGAGGTCAACGCTGGGATGACGTCTATATAGACAGGTGGAGGTCAACGCTGGGATGACGTCTATATAGACAGGTGGAGGTCAACGCTGGGATGACGTCTATATAGACAGGTGGAGGTCAACGCTGGGATGACGTCTATATAGACAGGTGGAGGTCAACGCTGGGATGACGTCTATATATAGACAGGTGGAGGTCAACGCTGGGATGACGTCTATATAGACAGGTGGAGGTCAACGCTGGGATGACGTCTATATAGACAGGTGGAGGTCAACGCTGGGATGACATCTATATAGACAGGTGGAGGTCAACGCTGGGATGACGTCTATATAGACAGGTGGAGGTCAACGCTGGGATGACGTCTATATAGAGACAGGTGGAGGTCAACGCTGGGAGGATGACGTCTATATAGACAGGTGGAGGTCAACGCTGGGATGACATCTATATAGACAGGTGGAGGTCAACGCTGGGATGACGTCTATATAGACAGGTGGAGGTCAACGCTGGGATGACGTCTATATAGACAGGTGGAGGTCAACGCTGGGATGACGTCTATATAGACAGGTGGAGGTCAACGCTGGGATGACGTCTATATAGACAGGTGGAGGTCAACGCTGGGATGACGTCTATATAGACAGGTGGAGGTAAATGCTGGGATGACATCTATATAGACAGGTGGAGGTCAACGCTGGGATGACGTCTATATAGACAGGTGGAGGTCAACGCTGGGATGACGTCTATATAGACAGGTGGAGGTAAACGCTGGGATGACGTCTATATAGACAGGTGGAGGTCAACGCTGGGATGACGTCTATATAGACAGGTGGAGGTCAACGCTGGGATGACGTCTATATAGACAGGTGGAGGTCAACGCTGGGATGACGTCTATATAGACAGGTGGAGGTCAACGCTGGGATGACGTCTATATAGACAGGTGGAGGTCAACGCTGGGATGACGTCTATATAGACAGGTGGAGGTCAACGCTGGGATGACGTCTATATAGACAGGTGGAGGTCAACGCTGGGATGACATCTATATAGACAGGTGGAGGTCAACG
Source organism: Hirundichthys speculiger (assembly GCA_018398805.1). Lineage (NCBI taxonomy): Eukaryota > Metazoa > Chordata > Actinopteri > Beloniformes > Exocoetidae > Hirundichthys > Hirundichthys speculiger. Next base: position 212,571 of record JAGFBZ010000273.1, on the reverse strand, counting down.
CTGGGATGACATCTATATAGACAGGTGGAGGTCAACGCTGGGATGATGACGTCTATATAGACAGGTGGAGGTCAACGCTGGGATGACGTCTATATAGACAGGTGGAGGTCAACGCTGGGATGACGTCTATATAGACAGGTGGAGGTGAACGCTGGGATGACGTCTATATAGACAGGTGGAGGTCAACGCTGGGATGACGTCTATATAGACAGGTGGAGGTCAACGCTGGGATGACATCTATATAGACAGGTGGAGGTCAACGCTGGGATGACATCTATATAGACAGGTGGAGGTCGCTGGGATGACGTCTATATAGACACGCTCGGGATGACGTTTAGTGGGAGGTTACAACATAAAATAAATAAAAAAATAACAGCATCGGTGACAACTGCAATTTACAAAACAACACAATGTGTGACAGCAGCAACTTAGCCTAATCATTTAAATCTGTGAAATAAATAACAAATAAATTCAAGTATTAGGCCTATTACAGTTAAGTGAACAGTAGTTTAACTTTTAGTAGTTAGGATGCTCTCAGTAAGTGCAGCAGCCTCCTGGGGGGTGCAGGGGGGGTGTTTTTTTTTTTTCATCTGATAGTAGTCCTCCAAACTTTTCTGCTTATCCCTGTCCCTGAAAACATAAATCACAAACACAGTGCACAGGTTAATAAAACTATATACTTCTAAATGATCTGTCCATACCAATAAAGTATAATAATAATACATTAACCTAAAAGTTAAAAGTTAGAAAACAACAATGAATGTTGTTTTAAAAAAAAAAAAAAAGACAAAGAAATAAAAAAAAAAAAAAAAAAAAAAACTAACTTTAGCGTGTATTTGAGGAGTGTGCGTGTGTGTCAGTTAAAAAAAAGTGTGTCAGCAAGAGACGAGTGTGTGAGGGGTGTGTGTGTGTGTGTGTGTTTAAGTGGGCACATGTTCTGTGTGTGCGAGGCTGGAGCACAAGTTACGTGGTGCGGTTTGGATGAATGACGGGGTTAATCATTGCAAACAAGGAAAGAAAAAAAAGTTGAAAACTTACGGTGTCTTCTCCTCCACACAAGCAGCTCCCGGTGCCTCTTCTTAAGGTGCTGGTGCATCGCGGTAGTGCTTTTATGATATGCCATCTCTATTTTGCACAGGTCACAGACCACCGAATCGTTACCTTTAGGTGTAAAGTACTCCCATACTTTTGACATCCTGTTACCAGATAGCTTCTTCTCCCCCGACTCGCTGCTACTCAATGCCGCGGCCGCCGCCATTTTTTGATTCTGAGTGACGACGCATCGACGTGCAGATTTGCGTCGACGTATTTTTTGCGTCGACGTAATCGATGACGTTGACGCTCGTCCAGCCCTAACGTCTATATAGACCGGTAGAGGTCAACTCTGGGATGACGTCTATATAGACAGTGGAGGTCAAACGCTGGGATGACGTCATAAGAGACAGGTGGAGGTCAACGCTGGGATGACGTATATATACACAGGTGGAGGTCAACGCTGGGATGATGTTTATATAAACAGGTAGAGGTCAACGATGGGATGACGTCTATATAGACAGGTGGAGGTCAACGCTGGGATGACGTCTATATAGACAGGTGGAGGTCAACGCTCTGGATGACGTCTATATAGACAGGTGGAGGTCAAACGCTGGGATGATGTTATATAGACAGGTGGAGGTCAACGCTGGGATGACGTCTATATAGACAGGTGGAGGTCAACGCTGGTATGACGTCTATATAGACCGGTGGAGGTCAACTCTGGGATGACGTCTATATAGACAAGTGGAGGTAAACGCTGGGATGATGTTCATAGAGACAGGTGGAGGTCAACGCTGGGATGACGTCTATATAGAAAGGTGGAGGTCAACGCTGAGATGACGTCTATATAGACAGGTGGAGGTCAACGCTGGGATGACGTCTATATAGACAGGTGGAGGTCAACGCTGGGATGACGTCTATATAACAGGTGGAGGTCAACGGGATGATGTCTATAGACATGGAGGTAACGCTGGGATGACGTCTATATAGACAGGTGGAGGTCAACGCTGGGATGACGTCTATATAGACAGGTGGAGGTAAACGCTGGGATGACGTCTATATAGACAGGTGGAGGTCAACGCTGGGATGACGTCTATATAGACAGGTGGAGGTCAACGCTGGGATGATGTCTATATAGACAGGTGGAGGTCAACGCTGGGATGACATCTATATAGACAGGTGGAGGTCAACGCTGGGATGACGTCTATATAGACAGGTGGAGGTAAACGCTGGGAAGACGTCTATATAGATAGGTGGAGGTAAACGCTGAGATGACGTCTAAATAGACAGGTAGAAAAACGCTGGGATGACGTCTATATAGACAGGTTGAGGTCAACGATGGCATGACGTCTATATAGATAGGTGGAGATAAACGCTGGGAAGACGTCTATATAGACAGGTGGAGGTCAATGCTGGGATGATGTTATAGAGACAGGTGGAGGTCAACGGCTTGGAAGACGTCTATATAGATAGGTGGAGGTCAACGCTGAGATGACGTCTATATAGACAGGTGGAGGTCAACGCTGGATGACGTCTATATAGACAGGTGGAGGTAAACGCTGGGATGACGTCTATATAGACAGGTGGAGGTCAACGCTGGGATGACGTCTATATAGACAGGTGGAGGTCAACGCTGGGATGACGTCTATATAGACAGGTGGAGGTCAACGCTGGGATGACGTCTATATAGACAGGTGGAGGTCAACGCTGGGATGACTGTCTATATAGACAGGTGGAGGTCAACGCTGGGATGACGTCTATATAGACAGGTGGAGGTCAACGCTGGGATGACGTCTATATAGACAGGTGGAGGTCAACGCTGGGATGACATCTATATAGACAGGTGGAGGTCAACGCTGGGATGACGTCTATATAGACGGGTGGAGGTCAACGCTGGGATGACATCTATATAGACAGGTGGAGGTCAACGCTGGGATGACGTCTATATAGACAGGTGGAGGTCAACGCTGGGATGACGTCTATATAGACAGGTGGAGGTCAACGCTGGGATGACGTCTATATAGACGGTGGAGGTCAACGCTGGGATGACGTCTATATAGACAGGTGGAGGTCAACGCTGGGATGACATCTATATAGACAGGTGGAGGTCAACGCTGGGATGACGTCTATAGACAGGTGGAGGTCAACGCTGGGATGACGTCTATATAGACAGGTGGGAGGTCAACGCTGGGATGACGTCTATATAGACAGGTGGAGGTCAACGCTGGATGACGTCTATATAGACAGGTGGAGGTCAAGCTGGGATGATCTATAGACAGGTGGAGGTCAACGCTGGGATGACGTCTATATAGACAGGTGGAGGTCAACGCTGGGATGATCTATATAGACAGGTGGAGGTCAACGCTGGGATGATGTCTATATAGACAGGTGGAGGTCAACGCTGGGATGACGTCTATATAGACAGGTGGAGGTCAACGCTGGGATGACGTCTATATAGACAGGTGGAGGTCAACGATGAGATGATGTCTATATAGACAGGTGGAGGTCAACGATGAGATGACGTCTATATAGACAGGTGGAGGTTAACGCGGGGATGACATCTATATAGACAGGTGGAGGTAAACGCTGGGATGACGTCGAAATAGACAGGTGGAGGTCAACGCTAGTATGACGTCTATTAGGGCTGGGTTAAACGATTATTTTTGTAATCGATTAATCTAGAAAATAGTTTTTCGATGCATCGATTAATCTAACGATTCATTTTTAACTCCGATTGGATTCGATTATCGATTATCTCCCCATAATTTGACCTATAAAGCAATTAATGCAAATTTACCTCCATGAATAAAACACAAATTTCTTCTTTCAAGTTCAAGTTCAAAAATGAATTGTATGAACAATACAACAATAAAGTGCACACAGTTGTAGTGCAATGGAATCCTATAACAAAAAAATAATAAAATAAAACTTTCCTTCAATAAATAAAACTGCAAAAAACACAATCTGAACCAAAATCTTATCAACATAAAATAAATAAAAAATAACAGCATCGGTGACAACTGCAATTTACAAAACAACACAATGTGTGACAGCAGCAACTTAGCCTAATCATTTAAATCTGTGAAATAAATAACAAATAAATTCAAGTATTAGGCCTATTGCAGTTAAGTGAACAGTAGTTTAACTTTTAGTAGTTAGGAATGCTCTCAGTAAGTGCAGCAGCCTCCTGGGGGGGGCAGGGGGGTGTTTTTTTTTTTTTTTTCATCTGATAGTAGTCCTCCAAACTTTTCTGCTTATCCCTGTCCCTGAAAACATAAATCACAAACACAGTGCACAGGTTAATAAAACTATATACTTCTAAATGATCTGTCCATACCAATAAAGTATAATAATAATACATTAACCTAAAAGTTAAAAGTTAGAAAACAACAATGAATGTTGTTTTAAAAAAAAAAAAAAAAAGACAAAGAAATTAAAAAAAAAAAAAAAAAAAAACTAACTTTAGCGTGTATTTGAGGAGTGTGCGTGTGTGTCAGTTAAAAAAAAAGTGTTGTCAGCAAGAGACGAGTGTGTGAGGGGTGTGTGTGTGGTGTTGTGTTTAAGTGGGCACATGTTCTGTGTGTGCGAGGCTGGAGCACAAGTTACGTGGTGCGGTTTGGTGAATGACGGGGTAATCATTGCAAACAAGGAAAGAAAAAAAAGTTGAAAACTTACGGTGTCTTCTCCTCCACCTCCCACAAGCAGCTCCCGGTGCCTCTTCTTAAGGTGCTGGTGCATCGCGGTAGTGCTTTTTTTGATATGCCATCTCTATTTTGCACAGGTCACAGACCACCGAAGAATCGTTACCTTTAGGTGTAAAGTACTCCCATAACTTTTGACATCCTGTTACCAGATAGCTTCTTCTCCCCCGACTCGCTGCTACTCAATGCCGCGGCCGCCGCCATTTTTTGATTCTGAGTGACGACGCATCGACGTGCAGATTTTGCGTCGAAGTATTTTTTGCGTCGACGTAATCGATGACGTTGACGCGTCGTCCCAGCCCTAATGTCTATATAGACCGGTGGAGGTCAACTCTGGGATGACGTCTATATAGACAGGTGGAGGTAAACGCTGGGATGATGTTCATAAGAGACAGGTGGAGGTCAACGCTGGGATGACGTATATATACACAGGTGGAGGTCAACGCTGGGATGATGTTTATATAAACAGGTAGAGGTCAACGATGGGATGATGTCTATATAGACAGGTGGAGGTCAACGCTGGGATGATGTCTATATAGACAGGTGGAGGTAAACGCTGGGAAGACGTCTATATAGATAGGTGGAGGTCAACGCTGGGATGACGTCTATATAGACAGGTGGAGGTCAAAATGCTGGGATGACGTCTATATAGACAGGTGGAGGTCAACGCTGGGATGACATCTATATAGACAGGTGGAGGTAACGCTGGGATGACGTCTATATAGACAGGTGGAGGTCAACGCTGGGATGACGTCTATATAGACAGGTGGAGGTCAACGCTGGGATGACGTCTATATAGACAGGTGGAGGTCAACGCTGGGATGACGTCTATATAGACAGGTGGAGGTCAACGCTGGGATGACGTCTATATAGACAGGTGGAGGTCAACGCTGGGATGACGTCTATATAGACAGGTGGAGGTCAACGCTGGGATGACGTCTATATAGACAGGTGGAGGTCAACGCTGGGATGACGTCTATATAGACAGGTGGAGGTCAACGCTGGGATGACGTCTATATAGACAGGTGGAGGTAAATGCTGGGATGACGTCTATATAGACAGGTGGAGGTCAACGCTGGGATGACGTCTATATAGACAGGTGGAGGTCAACGATGGGATGATGTCTATATAGACAGGTGGAGGTCAACGCTGGGATGACGTCTATATAGACAGGTGGAGGTCAACGCTGGGATGACGTCTATATAGACAGGTGGAGGTCAACGCTGGGATGACGTCTATATAGACAGGTGGAGGTCAACGCTGGGATGACGTCTATATAGACAGGTGGAGGTCAACGCTGGGATGATGTCTATATAGACAGGTGGAGGTCAACGCTGGGATGACGTCTATATAGACAGGTGGAGGTCAACGCTGGGATGACGTCTATATAGACAGGTGGAGGTCAACGCTGGGATGACGTCTATATAGACAGGTGGAGGTCAACGCTGGGATGATGTCATATAGACAGGTGGAGGTCAACGCTGGGATGACGTCTATATAGACAGGTGGAGGTCAACGCTGGGATGACGTCTATATAGACAGGTGGAGGTCAACGCTGGGATGACGTCTATATAGACAGGTGGAGGTCAACGCTGGGATGACGTCTATATAGACAGGTGGAGGTCAACGCTGGGATGACATCTATATAGACAGGTGGAGGTCAACGCTGGGATGACGTCTATATAGACAGGTGGAGGTCAACGCTGGGATGACGTCTATATAGACAGGTGGAGGTCAACGCTGGGATGACATCTATATAGACAGGTGGAGGTAAATGCTGGGATGACGTCTATATAGACAGGTGGAGGTCAACGCTGGGATGACGTCTATATAGACAGGTGGAGGTCAACGCTGGGATGACGTCTATATAGACAGGTGGAGGTCAACGCTGGGATGACGTCTATATAGACAGGTGGATTGTTTACCGATATAAGTTAATCTAAAAATAGTTTTCTGCATCGATTAATTAACCATTTTTAAGATGGATTCGATATCGATTCCCCCATAAGACTATAAAGCATTAAGCAAATTACCTCCATGAATAAACACAAATTTCTTCTTTCAAGTTCAAAAATGAATTGTATTGAACAATACAACAATAAAGTGCACACAGTTGTAGTGCAATGGAATCCTATAACAAAAAAATAATAAAATAAAACTTTCCTTCAATAAATAAAACTGCAAAAAACACAATCTGAACCAAATCTTATCAACATAAAATAAATAAAAAATACAGCATCGGGACAACTGCAATTTACAAAACAACACAATGTGTGACAGCAGCAACTTAGCTAATCATTTAAATCTGTGAATAAATAACAAATAAATTCAAGTATTAGGCCTATTGCAGTTAGTGAACAGTAGTTTAACTTTTAGGTTAGGATCTCTCATAAGTGAGCAGCCTCCTGGGGGGTGCAGGGGGGTGTTTTTTTTTTTTTCATCTGATAGTAGTCCTCCAAACTTTTGCTTATCCCTGTCCCTGAAAACTAAAAACAAACACAGTGCACAGGTTAATAAACTATATACTTCTAAATGATCTGTCCATACCAATAAAGTATAATAATAATACTTAACCTAAAGTTAAAAGTTAGAAAAACACAAGACTGTTGTTTTAAAAAAAAAAAAAAAAAAAAAAAAAGAAAAAAAAAAAAAAAAAAAAAAAACTAACTTTAGCGTGTATTTGAGGAGTGTGCGTGTGTCAGTTAAAAAAAGTGTGTCAGCAAGAGACGAGTGTGTGAGGGGTGTGTGGTGTTGGTGTGTTAAGTGGGCACATGTTCTGTGTGGGCGAGGCTGGAGCACAAGACGTGGTGCGTTTGGATGAATGACGGGGTAATCATGCACAAGGAAAGAAAAAAAAGTTGAAAACTACGGGTCTTCTCTCCACCAAGCAGTCCCGTGCCTCTTCTTAAGGTGCTGGTGCATCGCGGTAGTGCTTTTATGATATGCCACTTATTTTGCACAGGTCACAGACCACCCGAATCGTTACCTTTGGTGTAAGTACTCCCATCTTTACATCCTGTTACCAGATAGCTTCTTCTCCCCCGACTCGTGCTACTAAGGCCGCGGCCGCCGCATTTTTTGATTCTGAGTGACGACGCATCGACGGCAGATTTTGCGTCGACGTAATCGATGACGTTGACGCGTCGTCCCAGCCCTAACGTCTATATAGACCGGTGGGGTCAACTCTGGGTGACGTCTATATAGACAGGTG
>JAGFBZ010000273.1:77500-203162 GCA_018398805.1 Hirundichthys speculiger | reverse complement strand
AGACAGGTGGAGGTCAACGCTGGATGACTCTATATAGACAGGTGGAGGTCAACGCGATGACCTCTTATAGATGTAGAGGAGGTCAATGAGGGATCACTCTATATAGACAGGTGGAGGCAACGCTGGGATCACATTATATAGACAGGTGGAGGTCAACGCTGGATCACATCGCTATAGATAGGTGGAGGTAACGCTGAGATGACGTCTAAATAGACAGGTAGAAAAACGCTAATAGCGGTGAGGCCGATATAGTCATATAGACAGGTGGAGATAAACGCTGGGAAGACGTCTATATAGACAGGTGGAAGGTCATGCTGGGATTACGTCTATAAGAGATGTGGAGGTCAACGCTGGGATGACGTCTAAATAGACGTGGAGGTCAACGCTGGGATGACGTCTAAATAGACAGGTGGAGGTCAACGCTGGGAGACGGCTATATAGACAGGTGGAGGTAAACGCTGGGGAGGGAGGCGTATTATAGACGGTGGAGGTAAACGCTGGGATGACGTCTATATAGACAGGTGGAGGGTCAACGCTGGGATGACGATATATAGACAGGTGGAGGTCAACGATGGGATGACGTCTATATAGACAGGTGGAGGTCAACTCTGGGATGAAGTCTCTATAGACAGGTGGAGGTCAACGCTAGTATGACGTCTATATAGACAAGTGGAGGTCAACGCTGGGATGATGTTCATAGAGACAGGTGGAGGTCAACGCTGGGATGACGTCTATATAGACAGGTGGAGGTAAACGCTGGTATGACGTCTATATAGACAGGTGGAGGTCAACGCTGGGATGACATCTATATAGACAGGTGGAGGTAAATGCTGGGATGACGTCTATATAGACAGGTGGAGGTCAAAGATGAGATGACGTCTATATAGACAGGTGGAGGTAAACGCTGGGATGACATCTATATAGACAGGTGGAGGTCAACGATGAGATGACGTCTTTATAGACAGGTGGAGGTAAACGCTGGGATGACGTCTATATAGACAGGTGGAAGGTCAACGATTTGAGACAGGTGGAGGTAGTATGACGTCTATATAGACAGGTGGAGATCAACGCTGGTATGACGTCTATATAGACAGGTGGAAATCAACGCTGGGATGACGTCTATATAGACAGATGGAGGTCAACGCTGGTATGACGTCTATATAGACAGGTGGAGGTCAATGATGGGCTGACATCTATATAGACAGGTGGAGGTAAACGCTGGGATGATGTTCATAGAGACAGGTGGAGGTAAACGCTGGGATGAAGTCTATATAGACAGGTGGAGGTCAACGATGAGATGACATCTATATAGACAGGTGGAGGTCAACAATGAGATGCAGTCTATATAGACAGGTGGAGGTCAATGATGAGATGACGTCTATATAGACAGGTGGAGGTAAACGCTGGTATGACGTCTATATAGACAGGTGGAGATCAACGCTGGGATGATGTCTATATAGACAGGTGGAGGTCAACGATGGGATGACATCTATATAGACGGGTGGAGGTCAACGCTGGGATGACGTCTATAAAGACAGGTGGAGGTCAACGCTGGGATGACGTCTATATAGACAGGTGGAGGTAAACGCTGGGATGACGTCTATATAGACAGGTTGAGGTCAACGATGAGATGACGTCTATATAGACAGGTGGAGGTAAACGCTAGGATGACGTCTATATAGACAGGTGAATCAGAATCAGAATCAGAAGCAGAAGCATTTATTGTCATTGAACCAGCGTCCCAGTACAACGAAATTTCATTCCAGTACATCATCCAAGAAACATATAAAAAAACAACAACAAACATTAGGACATGGATGTCGATGATGACTGAGGCTAAGCAACTAGTGTCGCTCCGCGCTAACTTAGATTGAAAAAGATAACATTGGGGAAGGAGGGTGGAGGTTAAAAAAAGAACATCTCCCACTACGTGTCAAATGGACACGTCGTGAGAGGGGAAAAAAAAAACACCTCAGCACTTTTAATTAAGCATGTACAGACTTAACACAGGACATGATGATAGAACATGATGGCGGATACCCAGTTTTGACAGTCTGTGGCGCACGCAGCCAGCCTTGGGCGCATCGCGCAGTCAGTCCATCGCCACAACGGGGGAGAAGGGGGAGGTGTGCAGGGCGGGAGGGGGGGGGCCTGCGAGACGTTGAAGTGGGGGAGGGGTGCGTGTTGATCAGTGTAGTGAGAGTGCAGTCATGTAGCCTGAAGATCCTAGGTCTCCAGGTGCAGAGGGGGGGAATGGGGGGGTAGAAGCGTCCAAGCCACACAGCATCCAGGAGAATAGATAAGGGAGCGGCCTTGAAGGCTGCGCTTCCAGGGAGCCAAAACAGAAAAGGATTGTTTGGGGCAGGCTGAGACACACTCTCCGTCCAGCCTTGAAGTTCTGCTGGATTTCTCTGGTGGGAATACTTCAATATTCCGAATTTATTGGCCATTCTCCCTGATCAACGCGTGAATCCTTCCAAGATTGTTATCCATTCGCCCAAAGAAGTCCAGAATCATCCCTTGGGTTTGATTCAAGTTCTGAATCGCTCCCAATTTCCGATCCATGTCTTCCAGTCTTTTGATCACGTTGTCAACTTTCTCACACACGTCCGGCGGGGTGGAAGTTTCCTCCCCTCCTCGAATCCGAATTTGCAGCCTCCGTGCATTTAATTTTCCGATACACCAAGAATCCACCCGCGCCGATCAGTAGAAATCCTGTGATCATAAATCCAAAAATGAATGCGTCTTCGACATCCTCCACGTGCAGTGGGCCGAGACAATGAAGTTTCCATTTGCCCCAGGAGTCCATCACGTACCCCGCTGCGTGCGTACCCCCCGGGCACGAAGGCTCTCCTTTGCCTTGTCTTGTTGTTGAAAAAATTTGATCAATTGCATTCAGAGACCAGCTTACTAAATCCATGGTTGATATTCAGATATTCTGCAGAAAAGACGCTTCAGAAGCACAGACGAGACAGAAGTGCAGCTGCGGGAACAGATAGATAAGGGAGCTCAGAGAAATGCGTCCGCCTTCGCCGAGAGCAGGAAGAGAAAGGTGGAGGTCAACGCTGGTATGACGTCTATATAGACAAGTGGAGGTCAACGATGGGATGACGTCTATATAGACAGGTGGAGGTCAACGCTGGGATGACGTCTATATAGACAGGTGGAGGTTAACGATGAGATGACGTCTATATAGACAGGTGGAGGTCAACGATAAGATGACGTCTATATAGACAGGTGGAGGTAAACGCTGGGATGACGTCTATATAGACAGGTGGAGGTCAACGATGAGATGACGTCTATATAGACAGGTGGAGGTCAACGATGAGATGACGTCTATATAGACAGGTGGAGGTAAACGCTGGGATGATGTCTATATAGACAGGTGGAGGTCAACGATGAGATGACGTCTATATAGACAGGTGGAGGTAAACGCTAGTATGATGTCTATATAGATAGGTGGAGGTAAATGCTGGGATGACGTCTAAATAGACAGGTGGAGGTCAACGCTGGGATAACGTCTATATAGAGAGCTGGAGGTCATCGCTGGGATGACGTCTATATAGACAGGTGGAGGTCAATGCTGGGAGGACACCTATATAGACAGGTGGAGGTCAACGCTGGGATGACATCTATATAGACAGGTGGAGGTCAACGCTGGGATGACGTCTATATAGACAGGTGGAGGTCAATGCTGGGATGACGTCTATATAGACAGATGGAGGTCAATGCTGGGATCACATCTATATAGACAGGTGGAGGTCAATGCTGGGATGACATCTATATAGACAGGTGGAGGTCAACGCTGGGATGACGTCTTTATAGACAGGTGGAGGTCAATGCTGGGATGACATCTATATAGACAGGTGGAGGTCAACGCTGGGATGACATCTATATAGACAGGTGGAGGTCAACGCTGAGATGACGTCTACATAGACAGGTGGAGGTCAATGCTGGGATGACGTCTATATAGACAGGTGGAGGTCAATGCTGGGATGACATCTATATAGACAGGTGGAGGTCAACAATGGGATCACATCTATATAGACAGGTGGAGGTCAACGATGGGATGATCTATATAGACAGGTGGAGGTCTGGGATGACGTCTATATAGAAAGGTGGAGGTCAACGCTGGGATGAAATCTATATAGAAAGGTGGAGGTTAACGCTGAGATGACGTCTATATAGACAGGTGGAGGTCATTGGTGGGATGACGTCTATATCAGGGTTATTATAGTTAACGAAAACTAAGACTAAAACTAAAACTAGCAATGAAAAAATATTTAAGTTAACTGAAATAAAAATAAAAACTACAATTAAAAAAAAATGAAAACTAAATAAAAACTACAATGAAGGATGTAAAACTAACTAAAACTAAACTGAATTGTAGATAAATTCAGTTTTGTTAATGTTGTCCTTTCGTTTTCTCCCTCGATTACTGCCATAGAGATTACTGCCTGTCCTGCAGCAGCCGCTATGCTACCCTCCCTCCAGAGAGGGGGCAGCATAGCGGATATAATCTGCTGCATACTGCAAGAAGAAGGTGGTTAGCGGGCATTTTATGATTTGCTAGAAATGGCTAAAGCTGCAGGTCGAAAACGCAATTTTCGTAGAGATATCCTAATGGTGAATTTCATTTCAGTTAAAACAATTCCATGTTGTTCCATTGTTAAATAAAAGTTCAAACAAAAGTTTAATAGATTTACATTTAGAAATCTTTGACGAGTAGTGCAAAAAAACATCTATTTTATTTTTATATTTACAATCTTTGACTCCGACAGATATGAAGCATTTTTCAGTCCTTTTCAGTTATAGGAGTGTCACATGTCAACATTTTTTTTTTTTTTTTTAAGTAACATTTTGCCTTGTTTTGGAGGTTCATAACTGTTTTTGTGTATTAAGGTTTTTCCACATCTTCATTCTGGAATACAGACCCTTTTAAGTTTTATTTTTGATTTACCTGCAGGTGTTGGTTATAGAAAGAAATTAAAAGGACTTGATGATAAATCATACTTGGTGTCATACATTCTTTCATTCTTTCCAGCTTCTACAAGTCAAGGCTTTCTCTTAATACCTGAAAAACTAAAACTAAGACTAAAACTAAATAAAAACTAAACTTAAACTAGTCAATTCCTCAAAATAAAAACTAAACTAAAACTACTAAATCACTTGTTGAACTAACTAAAACTAAACTGAAATAAAAAAGCAAACTGGAAAACTAAATAAAAATCAAAACTAAAGAAAATTTCAAAACTATAATAACCTTGGTCTATATAGACAGATGGAGGTCAACGATGGGACGAAAGTGGAGGTCAACGATGGATGACGTCTATATAGACAGGTGGAGGTCAACGCTGGGATGACGTCTATATAGACAGGTGGAGGTCAACGCTGGGATTACGTCTATATAGACAGGTGGAGGTCAACGCTGGGATGACGTCTATATAGACAGGTGGAGGTCAACGCAGGGATGACGTCTATATAGACAGGTGGAGGTCAACGCTGGGATGACGTCTATATAGACAGGTGGAGGTCAACGCTGGGATGACGTTCTATATAGGACAGGTGGAGGTCAACGCTGGGATGACATCTATATAGACAGGTGGAGGTCAACGCTGGGATGACGTCTATATAGACAGGTGGAGGTCAACGCTGGGATGACGTCTATATAGACAGGTGGAGGTCAATGCTGGGATGACATCTATATAGACAGGTGGAGGTCAACGCTGGGATGACATCTATATAGACAGGTGGAGGTCAACGCTGAGATGACGTCTACATAGACAGGTGGAGGTCAATGCTGGGATGACGTCTATATAGACAGGTGGAGGTCAATGCTGGAATGACATCTATATAGACAGGTGGAGGTCAACGATGGGATCACATCTATATAGACAGGTGGAGGTCAACGATGGGATGACATCTATATAGACAGGTGGAGGTCAACGCTGGGATGACGTCTATATAGAAAGGTGGAGGTCAACGCTGGGATGAAATCTATATAGAAAGGTGGAGGTTAACGCTGAGATGACGTCTATATAGACCAAGGTTATTATAGTTTTGAAATTTTCTTTAGTTTTTATTTTTATTTAGTTTTCCAGTTTGCTTTTTTATTTCAGTTTAGTTTTAGTTAGTTCAACGAGTAATTTAGTAGTTTTAGTTTAGTTTTTTTTTGAGGAATTGACTAGTTTTCAGTTTAGTTTTTTTTATTTAGTTTTAGTCTTAGTTTTAGTTTTTCTTCTTCTTGCAGTAATGCAGCAGATTATACACCTTTTCGACTTGAAAATTGTGGACATGCGCCCCCTAGTGGCCCCGCCATAAATGGAGGGTGCGGTGCTCCACCAACTAACCCAAACACAGCAGCGTGGAGCATCTGTTACTGATAACACAGACATGTCTTGGATTGATGATATTAGACAGTGGCCTCCAGTTACAGATGAAGGTAGTTTATTGCTGTTTTTAATGATTGGTTATGGAAATAGCATGATCTATTCCCATAATCAAACACTAAAAACTGTGGAACGCTGGCTATAACTAACGTCAACAAGCCATAAAGATTATGCTGCTGTAATGTTAACGCGAGTGGTAAATTAGGCTATGTGTTAATGTTATATTTAATTTATTTTATCATTCTCCTAAGTCATTCATTCATTAATTCATTCATTCATTTATAGGCTTGTGCTAGTACCGAGGGCTACAGTAGCCTCATACTGCTGTTCTTTTCGGCCAGAAATCGTCCGGGACTCTCATCAGCGAGACTATGAGTAGTACGAGATTGAATGTTAACGAAAACTCACCCGGCTGTATTCATTTTGGAACAAAGTCCTTTCTGTTGATATTTTTCACCCACGTCTTCCTAACTTCTTGTTCTGCAAACAGGCAGTCTTCGTGCAGTAAAGGCTTGTGTATTTCACATACTTTCTTCTTCCATTGTCCGAATTTTCACACCATTGTTGGCACAGTTTATGACGGAACATGTATTCCCACTCGACCGACTCGACATTATAAAAATATATTTGGTAGAAAGAGAAAAAACACTGGTTAATCTGCGAGCCGGTGAAAGTGTCGCTCTGTAGCACAACCCCGCAATGGCGGTCGGGGCACTTCCGGGGGGCTGGCCCGAAAGGTCTAATATCCGCTATGCTGCCCCCCCTCTCTGGAGGGAGGGTATCATAGCGGCTGCTGCAGGACAGGCAGTAATCTCTATGGCAGTAATCGAGGGAGAAAACGAAACGACAACGAAAACGAAGCTGAATTTATCTACAATTCAGTTTAGTTTTAGTTAGTTTTACATCCTTCATTGTAGTTTTTATTTAGTTTTCGTTTTTTTTTTAATTGTAGTTTTTATTTTTATTTCAGTTAACTGAAATATTTTTTCATTGCTAGTTTTAGTTTTAGTCTTAGTTTTCGTTAACTATAATAACCCTGATATAGACAGGTGGAGGTCATTGGTGGGATGACGTCTATATCAGGGTTATTATAGTTAACGAAAACTAAGACTAAAACTAAAACTAGCAATAAAAAAATATTTTCAGTTAACTGAAATAAAATAAAAACTACAATTAAAAAAAAAATGAAAACTAAATAAAAACTACATTGAAGGATGTAAAAACTAACTAAAAAACTAAACTGAATTGTAGATAATTCAGCTTCGTTAATGTTGTTTGTCCGTTTTCGTTTTCTCCCTCGATTACTGCCATAGAGATTACTGCCTGTCCTGCAGCAGCCGCTATGCTACCCTCCCTCCAGAGAGGGGGCAGCATAGCGGATATAATCTGCTGCATACTGCAAGAAGAAGGTAGTTAGCGGGCATTTTATGATTTGCTAGAAATGGCTAAAGCTGCAGGTCGAAAACGCAATTTTCGTAGAGATATCCTAATGGTGAATTTCATTTCAGTTAAAACAATTCCATGTTGTTCCATTGTTAAATAAAAGTTCAAACAAAAGTTTAATAGATTTACATTCAGAAATCTTTGACGAGTAGTGCAATAAAACATCTATTTTATTTTCATATTTACAATCTTTGACTCCGGCAGATATGAAGCATTTTTCAGTCCTTTTCAGTTATAGGAGTGTCACATGTCAACATTTTTTTTTTTTTTTTTTTTAAGTAACATTTTGCCTTGTTTTTGGAGGTTCATAACTGTTTTTGTGTATTAAGGTTTTTCCACATCTTCATTCTGGAATACAGACCCTTTTAAGTTTTATTTTTGATTTACCTGCAGGTGTTGGTTATAGAAAGAAATTAAAAGGACTTGATGATAAATCATACTTGGTGTCATACATTCTTTCATCCTTTCCAGCTTCTACAAGTCAAGGCTTTCTCTTAATACCTGAAAAACTAAAACTAAGACTAAAACTAAATAAAAACTAAACTGAAACTAGTCAATTCCTCAAAATAAAAACTAAACTAAAACTACTAAATCACTTGTTGAACTAACTAAAACTAAACTGAAATAAAAAAGCAAACTGGAAAACTAAATAAAAATAAAAACTAAAGAAAATTTCAAAACTATAATAACCTTGGTCTATATAGACAGATGGAGGTCAACGATGGGATGACGTCTATATAGAAAGGTGGAGGTCAACGCTGGGATTACGTCTATATAGACAGGTGGAGGTC
Source organism: Hirundichthys speculiger (assembly GCA_018398805.1). Lineage (NCBI taxonomy): Eukaryota > Metazoa > Chordata > Actinopteri > Beloniformes > Exocoetidae > Hirundichthys > Hirundichthys speculiger. Next base: position 194,539 of record JAGFBZ010000273.1, on the reverse strand, counting down.
AACGCTGGGATGACGTCTATATAGACAGGTGGAGGTCAACGCTGGGATGACGTCTATATAGACAGGTGAGGTCAATGCTTGGATGACGTCTATATAGACAGGTGGAGGTCAATGCTGGGATGACGTCTATATAGACAGGTGGGGTCAACGCTGGGATGACATCTATATAGACAGGTGGAGGTCAACGCTGGGAGAATGACGTCTATATAGACAGGTGGAGGTCAACGCTGGGATGACATCTATATAGACAGGTGGAGGTCAACGCTGGGATGACGTCTATATAGACAGGTGGACGTCAATGCTGGGATGACATCTATATAGACAGGTGGAGGTCAACGCTGGGATGGCATCTATATAGACAGGTGGAGGTCAACGCTGGGATGGCATCTATATAGACAGGTGGAGGTCAATGCTGGGATGACGTCTATATAGACAGGTGGACGTCAATGCTGGGATGACGTCTATATAGACAGGTGGACGTCAATGCTGGGATGACATCTATATAGACAGGTGGAGGTCAACGCTGGGATGACGTCTATATAGACAGGTGGAGGTCAATGCTGGGATGACGTCTATATAGACAGGTGGAGGTCAATGCTGGGATGACATCTATATAGACAGGTGGAGGTCAATGCTGGGATGACATCTATATAGACAGGTGGAGGTCAACGATGGGATCACATCTATATAGACAGGTGGAGGTCAACGCTGGGATGACGTCTATATAGACAGGGAGGTCAACGCTGGGATGACGTCTATATGACAGTGGGGTCAACGCTGGGGATATATAGACAGGTGGAGGTCAACGCTGGGATGACGTCTATATAGACAGGTGGAGGTCAAAGTTGGGATGACGTCTATATAGACAGGTGGAGGTCAACGCTGGGATGATGTCTATATAAACAGGTGGAGGTCAACGCTGGGATGACGTCTATATAGACAGTTGGAGGTCAATGCTGGGATGACGTCTATATAGACAGGTGGAGGCTGCAACACTGACATTTTCCACTTCAAATTTATTTTTCTCATTGCAGAACCCCTAACTAAAAATTGTTCATAAATGATTTAATTATTTCTTAATTTACACCACAACAACACAATTCGAGGATAAAGTGTAATTTAGTTCAGTAAAATTCAAGTCAGTTTTCTCTGTTCTGGCTCTTTTTCAGCCTTGATAGGTGTCCCTTTGGGCGACATGTCAGAAGTTTCATTAAGTGGGTCAATCCAGCCTGTGGTCTGATTTCTTATGAGCAGAATTTTTCCACACGTCATGAAGTGGCTTTGATATCAGTTACAGTTGGTGTGACGCATAAGAAAAATGAGGTCCAGAAGCTCAAAGAAAAAGCAGATTTGGTTCACGAATCATTGATCCTGACCCAGCTGTTGATTCCAGATGGTTGATCCAGTTATTAACTCCCTGTTGACTCCAGCTGGTTTACTCCAGATGTTAACTCCAGCTGGTTGACTCCAGATGTTGACTCTGACTGGTTGACTCCAGATGTTGTCTCCAGCTGGTTGACTCCAGATGTTAACTCCAGATGTTGACTCCAGGTGGTTGATTCCAGATGTTGACTCCAGATGTTTGACTCCAGCTGGTTGACTCCAGCTGTTGACTCCAGGTGGTTGACTCCAGATGTTGACTCTGGCTGGTTGACTCCAGATGTTTACTCCAGATGTTGACTCTAGGTGGTTGACTCCAGATGTTGACTCCAGCTGGTTGACTCCAGATGTTGACTCTGGCTGGTTGACTCCAGATGTTGACTCTGGCTGGTTGACTCCAGATGTTGACTCTGGCTGGTTGACTCCAGATGTTGACTCTAGATGTTGAAACCAGGTGGTTGACTCCAGATGTTGACTCTGGCTGGTTGACTCCAGATGTTGACTACAGATGGTGACTCCAGGTGGTTGACTCCAGATGTTGACTCCAGCTGGTTGACTCTAGATGTTGAAACCAGGTGGTTGACTCCAGATGTTGACTCTGACTGGTTGACTCCAGATGTTGACTCTGGCTGGTTGACTCCAGATGTTGACTACAGATGTTGAAACCAGGTGGTTGACTCCAGACTCCAGACTCCAGCTAACCTCAGCTAACTTCAGCTATCCTCAGCTAACCTCAGCTAACTTCAGCTAACCTCAGGAGAACCAGAGGCAGCGCCTCGTGCAGCTCAGAGTTTCCAGCTGAGGATCAGTTCCTCGGTGGTTCCACAAATGGAGGACGGGGGGAAAGTCCCTGGTACTCCCCCTTCAGCAGCCTACAGCAGACGTGGAAAGTTGTCTTGTGAAAGGAATCCACACTCGTAGTCCAGTTCACTTTCATCTTTATTCTGACATTTAAAGCTGCATGACACAGATATTCTCTTAGTAGTTGTGTTTATGCTTTAGAAACAGCAGCAGAAGTTTCAAGGTAATAATAGAGAGACATCAAAGACATCAAAGAAACCAGGTTTGAGTTGAGTCACATCGAAAGCAGCTCCTGGTTGAATCTGGGACAGTTTTGGTAACTTCATCACCACAACTTCAGAGAAATTAGTTTCTCTCTTTTCAATTAAATCAGTACTGTTACGAAAATGATTATCACGCCATTTGATTTCACAAAACTGAGGCGATCAGAGGATAGAAGAAGAATCTTCCTGTCAGCTTGAACCGCCAAGAGATGAACAACTAAACTAACTAAAACCTGGTGACAGCAGCGCCCCCTACTGGCCAACTGGTCTCACATCAACTCCTGTGTCTCCACATCTGGTTATGAACGAGCCTCAAATGCTTCATGAACGTCAGTCACTCACTTTTGAAAGAACTGGATTCTGACATTTGATTGGCTGCTGGGGAGCGACTGAAAAATCAATCAACTGGCCTTTTAGGTTCATCAGACGGACACGTGTGAGCCGCAGCGCCCCCTATGGACGAACGTCCAAGAGAGTTGGTGAGCTCTGACAGAGTGTTGAACTGATCGTTGGTACCAAGTTTCTTAAACTTTGGATTATTACATCACCAGATACAGATCAAAGAATGACATCAAGCAACGCCCATAACTTTGATTGGCACATGACAAACAACCAGTCAGTTGCCTTCAGAGAATTTCATTTTACTCGTATTATTTTTTATTTATTCTTTCAGTGGCAGGAAAGGTTTAATTTGAGATTTTTTTAAAACCAAGAGGTTTGATCTGAGAGTTTTAAAAAATCAGGAAAAAAGGTTTGTTCTCGTTTTACAGCTTTCAAGATTCAAGACAAAAAAAACACGTAAACGCTATTATGAATATACATAAATAAACAAATCTTATTGTTATATTCTAAATATTCAACTTTTACTAACAAGGTTTGGTCCATCTTGGTAGGATGCGCTTAACAAAGACATTTTAAACATCAAGACCTTTTGTCTGATTAAAATAAAAATTAATAAAATAATAAAGCAGCATTAGCATCTGAGTAAAGAAACATGACGTAAAATTACAGGAGAAAACACAAGAACAAACAGAAAGTGAATTAACGCAAACATTCCCGCAAAGTCTGCGACAAAGTTTGTGACTTTATAAACTCAGAAGAAAAACTGACTTTGGATGTTTGTAAATTTACAAATAAAACAAAAAACACAAACTGAAAGGAATCCTGGACCTGGACCTGGACCTAGACCTGGACCTGAACCTGGACCTAGATGTGGACCTGAACCTGGACCTGGACCTGGACCCAGATGTGGACCTGAACCTGGACCTGGACCTGGACCTGGACCTGGACCTGAACCTGAACCTGAACCTAGACTTGGACCTAGATGTGGACCTGGACCTGGACCCATGTGGACCTGGACCTGGACCTGGACCTGGACCTGGACCTGGACCTGGACCTGGACCTGGACCTAGACCTAGACCTGAACCTGGACCTAGACCTGGACCTAGACGTGGACCTGGACCTAGACCTGGACCTGGACCTGGACCTAGACCTAGACCTAACCTGGACCTGGACCTAGACCTAGACCTAGACCTAGACCTAGGACCTGGACCTGGACCTGGACCTAGACCTGGACCTGGACCTGAACCTAGACCTAGACCTAGACCTAGACCTGGACCTGGACCTGGACCCAGACCTATACCTAGACCTGGAACTGGACCTGAACTTAGACATGGACCTAGACCTGGACCTGGACCTATACCTAGACCTGAACCTGGACCTAGACGTGGACCTGGACCTAGAACTGGACCTGGACCTGGACCTTGACCACTACCTGGACCTGGACCTGGACTGTAGGTTCATCTGTGATGTTTGAAAGTCCCAGTTGCTGAGTTGTTTCTCTATTTTATAACTTTGAAAGCTGTTGTCGTTGTTTTAAATGTATTTTTACGTTAAAAGTTTGTTTCCTCTGATGGTCCGAACACACGACTGTGATAGAAATGAGAAATTTGGGGATTCAGAAAGTCAGAAACAGAACCTGAACCTGAACTTTGAGAAGATGTGACTTAAAGCAGACGGACTGATGCGTCACATCGGATCATCTGGAAGGGTTTTTCTGAACGGGGCCCCAGAACCAGAATGTTGCCCCGGCCCTGAGATGAACCCAGAACCAGAATGTTGCCCCGGGCCCCAGATGAACCCAGATCCAGAATGTTGCCCCGGTCCCGAGATGAACCCAGAACCAGAATGTTGCCCTGGGCCCCAGATGAAGCCAGAACCAGAATGTTGCCCCGGTCCCGAGATGAACCCAGAACCAGAATGTTGCCCCGGGCCCCAGATGAACCCAGATCCAGAATGTTGCCCCGGTCCCGAGATGAACCCAGAACCAGAATGTTGCCCCGGGCCCCAGATGAAGCCAGAACCAGAATGTTGCCCCGGGCCTCAGATAAACCCTGAACCAGAATGTTGCCCCGGGCCCCATATGAAGCCAAAACCAGAATATTGCCCTGGGCCCCAGATGAAGCCGGAACCGGCCCTGACGGATCCAGATTTCATGACAGAGAACAGTCAAGGAGAAAAACACTGTAAGATAACGATCCCATCAGAAACCAGAACCAGAAACCCAAACCCATAACAGAACCAGGAGAAGTTTCAGTCTGAGCTTCGTTTTCACTGAAATGTTCGTCTGCAGCAACATGAAACCGGGTCTCCCGCCACCACGGTGTCACGAAAGACCAGCACATGACCTCCTCTCACTCTCTGCCACAGAGACATTTCCTCAGTGGATGTTCTGAGTTAGAGGAACCAGAACCAGAAACAGGGAAGTGCTGGAGCTGCGTTCAGGGCTCAGCTGTCACGGTTGGTTTTCAGAGCTGCAGAGGAAATGTGCTGGAGGACCAGAGGCGGTCCAGGGGCCCCGTCAGAATCACTTCCTGCTCTCTGAGGACGAGCTGACCGATGATGAGGGTCAGCACCAGAACCAACCTGCACCTAGCAGGGTCCTCGGGGCCCGTCAGGGGTCCTCAGGTTCTCCGGGGCCCGTCAGAGCTCTCCAGGGCCCGTCAGAGGTCCTGAGGGTCTCCGGGGCCCGTCAGAGGTCTTCAGGGTCTCCAGGGCCCGTCAGAGGTCCTCAGGGTCTGCATGGCCTGTCAGAGGTCCTCAGGGTCTCCAGGGCCCGTCAGAGGTCCTCAGGGTCTGCAGGGCCCATCAGAGGTCTTCAGGGTCTCCAGGGCCCATCAGAGGTCTTCAGGGTCTCCAGGGCCCATCAGAGGTCTTCAGGGTCTGCAGGGCCCGTAAGAGGTCTTCAGGGTCTCCAGGGCCCATCAGAGGTCCTCAGGGTCTGCAGGGCCCGTAAGAGGTCCTGAGGGTCTCCAGGGCCCGTCAGAGGTCTTCAGGGTCTCCAGGGCCCATCAGAGGTCCTCAGGGTCTCCGGGGCCCGTCAGAGGTCTTCAGGGTCTCCAGGGCCCAACAGAGGTCCTCAGGGTCTCCAGGGCCCGTCAGAGGTCTTCAGGGTCTCCAGGGCCCGTCAGAGGTCTTCAGGGTCTCCAGGGCCCATCAGAGGTCCTCAGGGTCTCCAGGGCCCGTCAGAGGTCCTCAGGGTCTCCGGGGCCCGTCAGAGGTCTTCAGGGTCTCCAGGGCCCATCAGAGGTCCTCAGGGTCTCCAGGGCCCGTCAGAGGTCTTCAGGGTCTCCAGGGCCCGTCAGAGGTCCTTAGGGGCCCCTGTTTAAGAAAACTCCAGGGTGATTGGGGGACTTCAGACCTTCAGAAATGAATCTGTTACACAGAAGAAAACTATCTAGATTAGTTTCAGCTGTCATGAAAATGTTCTGAGCAAAAACCTGCTTCCAAGCTTTATTTCATTTATTTCGTTAATTCTGAGATTTATTTCATTTATTTCGTTTATTCCAAGGTTTATTTCATTTATTTTGTTTATTGTAAGGTTTATTTCATTTATTCTAAGATTGTATTTCTTCTGAGGTTGATTTTGTTTATTTTGTTTATTCTGAGGTTTATTTCATTTAATTTGTTTATTCTGAGGTTTATTTCATTTATTTCATTTATTCTGAGGTTTTTTTTTTCATTTATTTTGTTTATTCTGAGGTTTATTTAATTAATTCTGAGGTTTATTTTGTTTATTTTTTTTAGTCTGATGTTTATTTTGTTTATTCTGACGTTTATTTCGTTTATTCTGAGGTTTATTTTGTTTATTCTGAGGTTTATTTCATTTATTCTGAGGTTTATTTTGTTTATTTTGTTTAGTCTGATGTTTATTTTGTTTATTCTGACATTTATTTCATTTATTCTGAGGTTTTTTTTGTTTATTTTTAGTCTGACGTTTATTTCGTTTATTCTAACGTTTATTTCGTTTATTCTGAGGTTTATTTCGTTTATTTCATTTATTCTTAGGTTTATTTAGTTTATTTTGTTTATTCTGAGGTTTATTTCGTTTATTTCGTCAGCTCGTCAACTTCAGCTCCCTGAATCCAACCTGGTTTTGTCTTCATGTGGACCAGGTGAGTCCGTCACCAGGGACCGTCTTCCAGGGTCTGAATCCTCTATCACACTGGGGTTTCACAGTCAGGACCCCCAACAGAGAACTGTATGGGTCCCTCTAAAATCTCAGGCTCCGCCCCCAGAGGCCTCAGAGAAGAAGGATTTTAAAGGGTCAGTCCCTCTGGCCAGAGGACATCCTTTGTTGTTAATGAGCTTTGGTCCAGAGAGGACTGCAGTGTCTCTGGATCAGGTTCAGGTGCACCTCCTTGGACCTGTCCTCGTGGATGTTCATGGACGGGACGGTCTCCTGACCACATGCACCAGCTTCCACCACAGAATACTGTCTTTATTTCAATGCAGCGTCGCAACCAAATATTTTATTTTCTGACCTTGTCCCCGTCCCACAGAGACTCCTCCAGAATCTGATGATGAGACATTAAAGGGTTTTTATTTACTCTGAGGGATGTTGAGGCTCGACGGTCGGAGGCGTCAGTGTTGATTTTGTCCCTTTTCTTCCAGCGCACAGAGATTCCTTCAGATTCTCATTCCAGATGTTTCTGTGTTCTGCTATAAATAAATCCATGTTTTTGGGACTGGGTTTGTGTTTTTACTTAATAAAGACTCAGTAAATGTACATCTCAGAACAGGGGGTTTGATGATGTTTAGCTGTCTGCTGCCCACAGGAAGACCCTTTCAAATTAAAGGTTCTGAGATGAAATCACATCCTGTAACATCTGGATGTGGAGGACCGGGGGGAGTCTGTAACAACTGGACGTGGGGGACCGGGGGGTCTGTAACGACTGGTGTGGTCTGTAACGTCTGGGGGGGTCTGTAACATCTGGACGTGGAGGACCGGGGGGGGGGGGGTCTGTAACGTCTGGGGGGGTCTGTAACGTCTGGACGTGGAGGACCGGGGGTTCTGTAACGACTGGTGGTGTCTGTAACATCTGGGGGGGTCTGTAACGTCTGGACGTGGAGGACCGGGGGGTCTGTAATGACTGGTGGTGTCTGTAACGTCTGGGGGGGTCTGTAACGCCTGGACGTGGAGGACCGGGGGGTTCTGTAACGACTGGTGGTGTCTGTAACATCTGGGGGGGATCTGTAACATCTGGACGTGGAGGGCCGGGGGGGTCTGTAACATCTGGACATGGAGGAACGGGGGGCCTGTAACATCTGGACGTGGAGGGCCGGGGAGGTCTGTAACATCTGGACGTGGAGGACCGGGGAGTCTGTAATGTCTGGACATGGAGGGCCAGGGGGGGTCTGCAACATCTGGACGTAGAGGACCTGGGGGGTCTGTAACGTCTGGAGGGGTCTGTAACGTCTGGACATAGAGGACCGGGGAGTTTCTGTAACGTCTGGGGGAGTCTGTAACATTTGGAGGTGGAGGGGCGGGGGGGTCTGTAACATCTAGACATAGAGGACGGGGGGGGGGGTCTGTAACGTCTGGAGGGGTCTGTAACATCTGGACATAGAGGACCGGGGGGTTTCTGTAACGTCTGGGGGAGTCTGTAACATTTGGAGGTGGAGGGGCGGGGGGGTCTGTAACATCTAGACATAGAGGATGGGGGGGGGGGTCTGTAACATCTGGACGTAGAGGACCGGGGGGGGTCTGTAACGTCTGGGGGAGGTCTGTAACATCTGGACTTGGAGGACCGGGGGGGGTCTGTAACCTCTGGGGGGTCTGTAACATCTGGATGTGGAGGGCCGGGGGGGTCTGTAACATCTGAACGTAGAGGACTGGGGGGTCTGTAATGTCTGGACATGGAGAATTGGGATGTCTGTAACATCTGGGGGGGGGGGGGGGGGGTCTGTAACATCTGGACGTGGAGGACCGTGGGGGTTTGTAACGTCTGGACTTGGAGGGCCGGGGGGGGGGGGGTCTGTAACATCCTAACGTAGAGGACCGGGGGGGGGTCTGTAACGTCTGGGGGGGTCTGTAACCCTGGACGTGGAGGGGCGGGGGGGTCTGTAACATCTGGACGTGGAGGGCCGCGGGGTCTGTAACATCTGGACGTAGAGGACTGGGGGGGTCTGTAACGTCTGGGGGGGGTCTGTAACATCTGGACGTGGAGGGCCGGGGGGGTCTGTAACGTCTGGACATGGAGAACCGGGGGGAGTCTGTAACATCTGGGGGGGGCTGTAACATCTGGACGTGGAGGACCGGGGGGGTCTGTAACGACTGGTGGTTTCTGTAACGTCTGGGAGGGGTTAGTTTGTAACGTCTGGACGTGGAGGGCCGGGGGGGTCTGTAACTGTATCTGGATGTAGAGGACCGGGGGGGTCTGTAACGTCTGGACGTGGAGTGGAAACCGGGGGGGTCTGTAATATCTGGGTGGGGGCTGTAACATCTGGACGTGGAGGACCGGGGGGGTCTGTAACGACTGGTGGTTTCTGTAACGTCTGGGAGGGGTTAGTTTGTAACGTCTGGACGTGGAGGGACGGGGGGGTCTGTGACGTCTAGACGTAGAGGACCAGGGGCGTCTGTAATGTCTGGATATGGAGAACCGGGGGGGTCTGCAACATCTGGGGGGGGCTGTAACATCTGGACGTGGAGGGCCAGGGGGGGTCTGTAACATCTGAACGTAGAGGACCGGGGGAGTCTGTAACATCTGGACGTGGAGGGCCAGGGGGGTCTGTAACGTCTGGACGTGGAGGGCCGGGGGGGTCTGTAACATCTGGACGTAGAGGACCAGGGGCGTCTGTAATGTCTGGACATGGAGAACCGGGGGGGTCTGTAACATCTGGGGGGGGGTAACACATCTGGACGTGGAGGACCAGGGGGCTCTGGGGTGGCTCTGTAATCTGTGGAACATCTGGACGTGGTGGAAGGGCCAGGGGGTGGTCTGTAACGTCTGGACGTGGAGGGACCAGGGGGGGTCTGTAACGTCTGGACGTGGAGGACCAGGGGGGTCCAGGGGGGGGTCTGTAACATCTGGACGTAGGAGGACCGGGGGAGGGGGGGTCCTGTAACGTCTGGGGGGTCTGTAACATCTGGACGTGAGGGCCAGGGGGGGTCTGTAACATCTGGACGTGAAGGACCGGGGGGGGGTCTGTAACGTCTGGGGGGTGTGGAACTCTGGACGTGGAGGGCCAAGGGGGGGGGGGGTCTGTAACGTCTGGAACGGGGGTGTAACGAGGGAGGGGGGGGGGGGTCTGTAACATCTGGACGTAGACGGAAACCGGGGGGGGGGGGGGTCTCTGTCATGTCTAGATGTGGAGGACCGGGGGGGTCTGTAACGTCTGTAACTGGACAAGAGGGACCGGGGGGGGGGTCTGTAACGTCTGGCCGTGGGGGACCGGGGGGGTCGGCAGTGAGTCCTTCACTTGTAAAGCATCTGCAGGGGGCTGGTGTGGCAGTTGTTCCTGCTGATCCTGCTGTCAGCCTGGTAGAGGCTGGACGAGTTAGTAAAGGAGGGAGGGAGGGGGTGGGAGTCGCAGAGGGGCGTGGGGTATCCCGGGGGAGGCACCAGGGAGCGGGGGTCGGCGATGGGGAGGGGGACGGGGCTGTGGTTCAGGCTGACGGACGCCGGTCTCCGCGACCGCAGCACCTGTCGCTGCGACAGCTGGTTCCTCAGCTCTGACACTCGCTCCTCCTTCTGTGGAGGGGAAGAGGAGAGGAGAGGAGGGGTCAGGGGTCAGGGGTCAGGGTGAATCATGAACAGATGACCCAGTAGTTTTCTCTCCATCTGGGAACTGAACCTGACACCTGTGGACAGGATGTGGGCGGGGCTGACCTCCTGGATGATCTTCTGCAGCTCCTGGTTCTCCTTCTCCAGCTGTCTGGACTTCTCCTCGTCATGGTTGTTGGTGGACGAGCCGGTCTTCACCGTCTCCTGGGCCTCAGAGTGCCACTCACCCCTGGTGATGAGGCGCCGCATCTACGCAGCAGAAAGACGGATCCAGATGCTAGGTTAAGTTAGGCTAGGTCTGACATGTACTTGCTTAATTTAATTCTTGTTGGTTGAGTCAATGTACTGTTTTATCTATTTATTTTTTATGTTGATTATATTTTATCTGTTTTATGTGCAACTTTTATGGCGGCTTTCTTGGCCAGGGCTCCTTCGAAAAAGAGACTTGTTCTCAAAGGACTTCCCTGGTAAAATAAAGGTTAAATAAAATAGGGAGGGCGGGGCCAACTTACCTGCCTTTAAATATTTGGATGGATGGATGGATGGATAGATGAGTAGACAGATGGATGAATGGATGATGGATGGATGGATGGATAGATGAGTAGACAGATGGATGAATGGATGATGGATGGATGGATGGATGGATAGATGAGTTAACAGATGGATGAATGGATGATGGATGGATGGAAGGATGGATGGATGGATAGATGAGTAGACAGATGGATGAATAGATGATGGATGGATGGAAGGATGGATAGATGAGTAGACAGATGGATGAATGGATGATGGATGGATGGATGGTTGGATAGATGAGTAAACAGATGGATGAATGGATGATGGATGGATGGATGAGTAGACAGATGGATGAATGGATGATGGATGGATGGATGGATAGACAGATGGATGAATGGATGATGGATGGATGGATGGATGGATAGATGGGTAGACAGATGGATGAATGGATGATGATGGACAGATGGATGATGGATGGATGGATGATGATGATGGATGATGAGATGATGGATGATGGATGGATGGATGGATGGATGAGTAGACAGATGGATGAATGGATGATGGATGGATGGATGATGGATGACAGATGGATGAAGGGATGATGGATGGATGGATGGATGGATGGATGATGGATGAATGGATGATGGATGGATGGATGGATAGATGAGTAGACAGATGGATGAATGGATGATGGATGGATGGATGGATGGATAGATGAGTAGACAGATGGATGAATGGATGATGGATGGATGGATGGATGGATAGATGAGTAAACAGATGGAGGAATGGATGATGGATGGATGGATGAGAAGATGATGAATGGATGATGAATGGATGGATGAGTAGACAGATGGATGAATGGATGATGGATGGATGGATGGATAGATGAGTAGACAGATGGATGAATGGATGATGGATGGATGGATAAGTAGACAGATGGATGAATGGATGATGGATGGATGGATGGATAGATGAGTAGACAGATGGATGAATGGATGATGGATGGATGGATGGATGGATGAGTAGACAGATGGATGAATGGATGATGGATGGATGGATGGATGGATGGATGGATGAGTAGACAGATGGATGAATGGATGATGGATGGATGGATAGATGAGTAGACAGATGGATGAATGGATGATGGATGGATGGATGGATGATGAGATGATGTGGATGGATTACAGATGGATGAATGGATGATGGATGGATGGAATGGATGATGAGTGACAGATGGATGGATGGATGGATGGATGGATGATGAGTAGATGGATATGGATGGATGGATGGATGGATGATTAGACAGATGGATGAAATGGATGGATGATGGATGGATGGATGAATGGATGGAATGGATGGATGGATTGATGGATGGATGGATGGATGGATGGATAGATGAGTAAACATGGATGATGGATGATGATGGAATGGATGGATGAGTAGACAGATGGATGAATGGATGATGGATGGATGGATGGATGAGATGAGTAGACAGATGGATGAATGGATGATGGATGGATGGATGGATGGATAGATGAGTAAACAGATGGATGAATGGATGATGATGATGGGATGGAATGGATGGGATGGATGGATGGATGACAGATGGATGAATGGATGGATGATGGATGGATGGATGGATGATGATGATGGACATGATGATGATGAATGGATGATGGATGGATGGATGGATGGATGGATGGATGATGGAGGATATGACAGATGGATGAATGGATGATGGATGGATGGATGGATGGATGATGATGGATGATGATGACAGATGGATGATGGATGGATGATGGATGGATGGATGATGATGGATGAGGATGGATGGATGGATAGATGGATGATGAGTGGACAGATGGATGAAGGATGGATGGAATGAGATGATGGATGGGATGGATGGAATGGATAGATGAGTAGACAGATGGATGAATGGATGATGGATGGATGGATGGATGATGGATGGATAGATGGAGTAGACAGATGGATGAATGGATGATGGATGGATGGATGATGATGATGATGAATGAGATGGATTGATGGATAGGATGATGGATGGATGAAGGATGATGGATGATGATGGATGGATGATGGATGGATGGATGGATGGGATGATGATGGATGATGATGGATGATGATGATGATGATGAGGATGATGATGGATGGATGGAGATAGGATAGACAGATGGATGAATGGATGATGGATGGATGGATGGATGGATGTAGATGCAGATGGATGGATGATGGATGGATGGATGGAGTGATGGATGGATGATGATGAGATGGCAGATGGATGAATGATGGATGGATGATATGATGTAGACAGATGGATGGATGATGGATGATGGATATGATGGATGGATGGATGGATAGATGAGTAGACAGATGGATGAATGGATGATGGATGGATGGATGGATGGATGAGTAGACAGATGGATGAATGGATGATGGATGGATGGATGGATGAAGATGAGTAGACAGATGGAATATGGATGAATGGATGGATGGATGATGGATAGATGATAGAATGAGTAGACAGATGGATGAATGGATGATGGATGGATGGATGATGATGGATGAAGATGATGGATGGGATGGATGGATGATAGAGTAGACAGATGGATGAATGGATGATGGATGGATGGATGGATGGATAGATGAGTAAACAGATGGAATGAATGGAATGGATGGTATGGATGATGGATGGATGGATGAGATGGATGGATGATGAATGATAGGATGATGATGATGAATGGATGATGATGGATGATGGATGGATGAGTAGACAGATGGATGAATGGATGATGGATGGATGGATGGATGAGATAGATGGATGATGATGATGGATGGATGGATGGATGAGGATGGATGGATGGATGATGGATGGATGTAGATGCAGATGGAGATGATGGATGGATGATGGATGGATGTGGACAGATGGATGTAGACAGATGATGAATGGATGGATGGATGGATGGATGGATGGATGGATGATGATGGATGGATGGATGGATGGATAGATGAGTAGACAGATGGATGAATGGATGATGGATGGATGGATGGATGAGATGATGGATCAGATGGATGAATGGATGGATGGATGGATGGATGGATGATGGATGAGTAGACAGATGGATGAATGGATGATGGATGGATGGATGGATGGATGAATGGATGGGATGGATGAGGATGAGTAGACAGATGGATGATGGATGGATGATGAGATGGATGGATGATGGATGGATGGATGGATGAGTGGATGATGGATGAATGGATGATGGATGATGGATGATGATGATGGATGGATGGATGGATGGATGGATGATGAGATGAAGATGGATGAATGGATGATGGATGATGATGGATGGATGGATGGATGGATGGATAGATGAGTAGACAGATGGATGAATGGATGATGGATGGATGGATGGATGGATGGAGTAAACAGATGGATGAATGGATGATGGATGGATGGATGAGTAGACAGATGGATGAATGGATGATGAATGGATGGATGAGTAGACAGATGGATGGAAATGGATGATGGATGGATGGATGGTAGATGAGTAGACATGATGGATGAATGGATGATGGATGGATGGATGGATGGATGGATGGATGGATGAGAAGTAGATGATGGATGAATGGATGGATGGATGGATGATGGATGGATGGATGGATGGATGAGATAGATGATGAGTAGATGGATGATGATGGATGATGGATGGATGGATGGATGGATGGATAGATGATGTACAGATGGATGAATGGATGAGGATGGATGATGATGGATGGATGGATGAATGGATGAATGAGTAGACAGATGGATGAATGGATGATGATGGATGGATGGATGATAGATGTAGACAGATGGGAATGATGATGGATGATGGATGGATGGATGGATGGATGAGATAGACAGATGGATGATGGATGGATGGATGGATGGATAGATGAGTAGACAGATGGATGATGGATGGATGGATGGATGGATAGATGAGTAGACAGGATGATGGATGGATGGATGAGTAGACAGATGGATGAATGGATGATGATGAGTAGACAGATGGATGAATGGATGATGGATGGATGGATGGATGGATAGATGAGTAGACAGATGGATGAATGGATGATGGATGGATGGATGGATGGATAGATGATGAGTGGATGACAGATGAATGATGATGGATGATGGATGGATGGATGATGAATGATGGATGATGATGTGGAGACAGATGGATGAGGGATGATGGATGATGAATGGAATGGATGATGTAGACAGATGGATGAATGGATGATGGATGGATGGATAGATGAGTAGACAGATGGATGAATGGATGATGGATGGATGGATGGATGGATGGATGGATGGAGATGAGTAGACAGATGGATGAATGGAGATGGATGGATGATGGATGGATGGATGGATAGATGAGTAGAACAGATGGATGAATGGATGATGGATGGATGGATGAGTAGACAGATGGATGAATGGATGATGGATGATGGATGGATGAGTAGACAGATGGATGAATGGATGATGGATGGATGGATGGATAGATGATGGGTAGACAGATGGATGAATGGATGATGGATGGATGGATGGATGGATGAATGGATGATGGATAGACAGATGGATGGAATGGATGGATGGATGGATGGATGGATAGATGAGTAGACAGATGGATGAATGGATGATGGATGGATGGATGAGTAGACAGATGGATGAATGGATGATGGATGGATGGATACGTGAGTAGACAGATGAAGGAATGGATGATGGATGGATGGATGGATGGATGGATGGATGGATGGATGGATGAATAGATGAGTAGACAGATGGATGATGGATGAGATGGATGATGGATGGATGGATTGAGTAGAGTAGACAGATGGATGAATGGATGATGGATGGATGGATAGATGAGTAGACAGATGGATGAATGAATGATGATGGATGGGATGGATGGATGGATGATGTGGATGACAGATGGATAAATGGATGATGGATGGATGGATGGATGGATGATAGACAGATGGATGGATTGATGGATGATGGATGATGGATGGTGGATGGATGGATGGATGGATGGATGGATGATGGATGGATGATGGATGATGATGGATGATGACAGAGGATGATGGATGATGGATGGATGATGGATGGATGGATGAGATGATGATGGATGGGATGGATGATGGATGGATAGGATGGATGATGAGATGGATGGATGGATGGATGATAGACGGATGGATGGATGGATGGATGGAATGGAAGGATGGATGGATGGATAGATGAGTAGACAGATGGATGAATTGATGATGGATGGATGGATGGATGGATAGATGAGTAGACAGATGGATGAATGGATGATGGATGGATGGATGGTTGGATAGATGAGTAAACAGATGGAGGAATGGATGATGGATGGATGGATGAGTAGACAGATGGATGAATGGATGATGAATGGATGGATGAGTAGACAGATGGATGAATGGATGATGGATGGATGGATGGATATGATAGATGAGTAGACAATTGATGGATGATGGATGGATGGATGGATGATGATGATGGATGACAGATGGATGAATGGATGGGATGGATGGATGGGGATGATGATGAATGGATGATGGAGGGATGGATGAGAGATAAGGATGGATGATGGGATGGATGGATGGAATGGGATGAGTAGACAGATGGATGAATGGATGATGGATGGATTATGATGATGGATGGACAGATGGATGAATGGGGATGGATGGATGGATGGATGGATTATTGAGTAGACAGATGGATGAGAATGATGGAGGGATGGATGGTGGATGAGTAGACAGATGGATGAATGGAGATGATGGATGGATGGATGGAATGAGAGGATGGACAGATGGATGAATGGATGATGGATGGATGGATGGATGGATGGATGGATGGAGGACAGATGGATGATGATGATGATGGATGGATGGATGGATGGATAGATGGATGGAGATGAGGATGGAGATGGATGAATGGATGGATGGATGGATGGATGGATGGATGATGATAGGATGAGACAGATGGATGATGATGGATGATGGATGGATGAGAGGATGGATGGATGGATGGATATGAGGATGGAATGACAGATGGATGAATGGATGGATGGATGGATGGATGGAGTGACAGATGGATGAATGATGGATGGATGGGATGGATGATGAGTAGACAGATGGATGAATGGATGATGGTGGATGATGGATGATGAGGAGACAGGATGATGGATGGATGGATGGATGGATGGATGGATGATGGATGGATGGATGGATGGATGAGATGGACAGATGGATGAATGGATGATGGATGGATGGATGGATGGATGATGGATGGATGGATGATGGAGGATGAGTAGACAGATGGAAGAATGGATGATGGGATGGATGGATGGATGGATGGATGGATGATGAGAGGAGGATGGATGAATGGATGAATGGATGATGAGAGATAGACAGATGGATGAATGGATGATGGTGGATGGATGATGGATGATGAGAGACAGATGGATGAATGGATGATGGATGGATGGATGAGAGGATGATGGATGATGGATGGATGGATAGATGAGTGGAGGACAGATGGATGAATGGATGAGGATGGATAGGATGAGTAGACAGATGGATGAATGGATGATGGATGGATGGATAATGAGTAGACAGATGGATGAATGGATGGATGGATGGATGGATGGATGGATGAGGATGGATGGAGATGATGTAGACAGATGGATGAATATGATGATGGATGGATGGATGGATGGATAGATGAGTAGACAGATGTGAATGGATGAAGGATGACAGATGGATGAAGGATGATGATGGATAGATGAGTAGACAGATGGATGAATGGATGATGGATGGATGGATAGATGAGTAGACAGATGGATGAATGGATGATGGATGGATGGATGGATGGATAGATGAGTAGACAGATGGATGAATAGATGATGGATGGATGGATGGATGGATAGATGAGTAAACAGATGGATGAATGGATGATGGATGGATGGATGAGTAGACAGATGGATGAATGGATGATGGATGGATGGATGAGTAGACAGATGGATGAATGGATGATGGATGGATGGATGGATAGATGAGTAGACAGATGGATGAATGGATGATGGAGGATGATGGGATGGATGGGATGATGGATGGAGACAGGATGGATGATGAATGGATGAGGATGGATGGATGGATGGATGATGAGTGGACAGATGGATGAATGGATGATGGATGGATAGATGAGTAGACAGATGGATGAATGGATGATGGATGGATGGATACGTGAGTAGACAGATGAATGAATGATGGGATGGATGGATGGATGGTTGGATGGATGGATGGATGAATAGATGAGTAGACAGATGGATGAATGGATGATGGATGGATGGATGAGTAGACAGATGGATGAATGGATGATGGATGGATGGATGGATGGATGAGTAGAAGATGGATAAATGGATGATGGATGATGATGGATGGATGGGATGGATAATGATGGATGATGATGGATGGATGGATGGATGATGGATGAGACAGATGGATGGAAATGGATGGAAGGATGATGGATGGATGGATGATAGGATGATGATGGATGGATGGATGGATGGATGGATGGATGATGGATGATGGATGGATGAGACAGATGGATGGATGGATGGATGGATGGATGGATGATGGATGATGGATGATGGATGGATGGATGGAGGAGGATGGATGGAATGGATGATGGATGATGGATGGATGGATGGATGGATGGATGGATGATAGATAGATGGATGGATGGATGGATGATAGACGGATGGATGGATGGATGGATGGATGGATGGATGGATGGATGGATGGATGGATGGATGATAGACAGATGGATGGATGGATGGATGGATGGATGGGATAGACGGATGGATGGATGGATGGATGGATGGATGGATGGATGGATGGATGGATGGATGGATGGATGGATGGATGGATGGATGGATGGATGGATGGATGATAGACGGATGGATGGATGGATGGATGGATGGATGGATGGATAGACAGATGGATGGATGGATGGATGGATGGATGGATGATAGACAGATGGATGGATGGATGGATGGATGGATGGATAAATGAATGATGGATGGATGGATGGATGGATGATAGACAGATGGATGGATGGTTGTACCTTGGGGATGAACAGAACCACCAGGGTGATGTAGACGGAGAAGACGATGGCCAGGGAGGCGAAGGCGAAGGAGGCGTCCTGCTGGGAGGACAGAATCATGGTGACTGGAGCCGTGATGAGACACAACACCTGAGCAGAGGGAGACACCAACAGGGTTTATCACTGAGAGACGCTGCAGACAAGACACACCAGTCAAGGAATAAATAAAAATGTGTCAAAAAATCAAATATGGCATACGTAAAATAAAGTAATATAATCTAAAATAAACTGGACCAGTAACATAATTTCAGGATAGATAGCAGAAAGAGCATAGAAACACCTGACTCACCTTTACACCTGATTTTAGGACTTCTGAAAGACGCCAGTCAGTACTCGAGTTGAGGGGGGATGAGGGGGGATGGCATCCCCCCTGAAATAAAAACGATCAAAAATCATCCCCCCTGTAAAACTGCCATCCCCCCTTTCCATCCCTCCCCTTTTTACAGTAAATGTTGGGAATATAACTTATAATTATTTCATCATTAGAAAGTAGTTCGCATGTTGAGCAAAAGAAATAAAATCTGACGGCACAGGGGCACGCAAAGATGCAATGACGCAACATGATTGTTATTTATAATTGGTTAATTGATGCCTGAGGGAGCGGCACGAGCTGCTGCGCAGAGTGACATCTTGAGGATTGACTGCACTGCAACGTGAGCATGAGGAAACGAGCGGCTGGACAACGAGATGTCAGGGAGTTTTTTAAAAAGACTAAAATGACAGGTGAGCTATAAATCAACAATCTCAATCATTACTTTTTATTAATCTATACAAAAGTCGCCAGACTCGCCACAGGTTGCACAATAACAACACAGCTAGTTTTCCAAGCTTGCTGTGTAGCCTGCAAACTTGCTGAGATGAACTCATGTTAACGTTCATCTATCTTGTTAACTAGTTTGATGAAACACAGGACCTGTCATTCAGTCACGTTAGATTCTGGTTTATGAGTGTGGCAAACGGAAAACAGATATTTACTGTTAGCGTTAGACGAGAGTTTGTCTCAAATATTTGACCAGAATTAATGATTAAATATTCTTCACACGGCTATATTATTTTCATCAATAGGACTCATCAGGCAACAAAAATAAGTGAAGATGTGAGCTAAAATTCAGATGTTCAAGGCAGGTGACATTAAATAGTTTTCCCCCTCCTGGGGCCTGTTGCTGTGGCCTGTAATTTAATATTACAGTGAATATGATAAATGTGATTTTAACCTATACTGTACATTCTGTCTATTATCCAAGAGCAAGGTCATGTGCTTTTAGCATGACATGTCTGCACATTCTATCAAACCGTATAATGTTATTTTCTTCACATAGAGGAAAGCCATGGCCAGGAAGCAGGAGGATCAAGAGCAGAAGGTACAAGTTTGATTATTAAACCTTTAGGGTTTAGACCAGGGGTTATTTTAACTGGGGATTCCCTGTAATTGACTTTTTTTTCCCCTCACAATAATTGAAAAATCTGAAGACTGTTAGTAATCTTTTAATGTAATTAAATAATTGTTAATGTAGAAACTGATAACAAAATTTTCATGACTGTCAAAATGACCAATTGCAAAAAAAAGTCTAGTGCAACCTCTAGTTTACACACTTACCCTTTTCAATTCATACGTAGGCCTATTAGTATGTAGCTCATTATTTCAGTGGCTATAAGGCACATTAATCTATTAATCCTTAGTCACTGCTTAGCTAACAACCAGAAAGCAAGAACACGAAAAATTGTCGACAAAAAACATGATTACGACAGTCTTTGGAAACTGCTATGAGATACTGAGACTTGAAACTAAGAAACTAAAAACTGTGCACCAGAGGGGAGAAAAGGAAAAATATTGTAAAATGTTGAGAGAGTTTTTCTGTACTTCTGTACTGTCTTTAATAACACAAAAAAGAGATAATTGTTATGATTTTGCACTTAAAACAAACTTGGCTTGACTTGATTTGAGAGGATTCAGAAGTCTTATTTACAGTGTTTTGTTTTGATAATGAATTTACACCCCTGCCCCTGCCACTTTTTTTTTTTTAAGTGAAAAACATTGACCATCCCCCTTGAATTTTTTTTACAACTCGACTACTGACGCCAGTCATGTTTTGATTTTTGTTTATTTTTTATCCATGACCCATCTAGGTTAGATTATGACTAAATAAATCATTACAGAATTATATATATAAATTTCTTTTGTTTTTTGGGTTTGTAGTTCCCTTTTTGATCACCAGAGGGCAGAATTCCAACAAAAACACTTTTTTAACATTTGTTAGAAAATGAATAAAAAGTAAACGAACAAAAAATAAAACAAAAAAGTAACATGGTGATTTTTAAAATATAAATATAGTAAATATAAATATTTAAACATTTATGATGAAATGAAAAGAACTTTTGTGGTGACGTCAAAATCAGATATTAGACCTGCTGACATGAGCTCTGAGCAGCAGAAACATTCATTAGGCTAAGATAAAGAATAAATGAAAGGTCTGGTCCTGAGGTGGACCTGTCCAGGATGAAGCTCTGATGTTCACCTGAAGCCAGCTGGGAGAAGCTACCCATCAGCCTGAACAGGTTCACCTGGCTGAAGAACCTGGATGGATTGATTTGTTTTCCTGCTGTCATCGTTTCTGCCACCAGGGGGCAGAATTCAGTCTGATGCACTGTGACTGATTAGTCTTGGTATTTATTATATTAATGCTCTTGTCCAGATTTATGCTTTTGTTCTTCTGTTTTTATGTGTTTTCAGGAGAAACATCTGAGTTGGTGTCTGTATCAGACAAACCTCAGATAGTAAGCGGGAAAGACATCAGCAATGGAGCTAGAAAAGCGATTTTTGCTGCACATCATTCTGGAAACGTTTCTAAAGCCATTTTCAAAACAATGATTCAACGTTCTAGAAAAAGATTATCCATGAGTGGAAAACATCCAAGACAGCTGTCCATCTTCCCAGGAGTGGATGTCCCAGCAGATTTTATTAAAAAAAAAACATTAATAGGGTCAAAAAAGAGGGGCGCTAACTTTTCCACAGGGCTGCATGCTGGAGAGGATCTGACAACCAGCAGAGCCATCAAGCTGATTTGGTTGCAGGTTTGCCTTCGTGTCTCCAACTGGCCCATGCAGCTTAGCGCTCTGCTCAGCGCATCACCCATAATCCTCCGAGATGAATTAAATGACCATGATCACAAAAAGCAGGAAACACTGCTGATTAAAAAGCTGCTTCTGCTCGTGGTTATCGAGGCGATAAGTCAGTTTCAGAGCAGCATCAGAGGCATCGCTGGTCTGTCACAGCCAATACAGGAGCAACTGCAACCCCCATGGAACCCTCATGAACCCCCATGAACCCCTCATGAACCCCTATGAACCCCCATGAACCCCTCATGAACCCCCATGAACCTCTCATGAACGCCCATGAACCCCTCATTAACCCCTCATGAACCCCCATGAACCCACATGAACCCCTCATGAATCCCTCATGAAACCCCATGAACCCCTCATGAACCCCCATGAACCCCCATGAACCCTCATGAACCTCTCAGGAACCCTCATGAACCCCTCATGAACCCCCATGAACCCCTCATGAACCCCATGAACCCCCATGAACCCCTCATGAACCCCCATGAACCTCTCATGAACGCCCATGAACCCCTCATTAACCCCTCATGAACCCCCATGAACCCACATGAACCCCTCATGAATCCCTCATGAAACCCCATGAACCCCCATGAACCCCATGAACCCCTCATGAACCCCATGAACCCTCATGAACCCCTCATGAACCCCCATGAACCCCTCATGAACCCCCATGAACCCTCATGAACCCTCATAAACCTCTCATGAACCCCCATGAACACACATGAACCCCTCATGAACCTTCAGGAACTTCCTCAGGAGCCTCTCATGAACCCCTATGAACCCTCATGAACCTCTCAGGAACCCTCATGAACTCTCATGAACCTCTCATGAACCCCCATGAACCCCCATGAACCCCTCATGAACCCCCATGGAACCCTCATGAACCCCATGAACCCCCATGAACCCCCCCCATGAGCCTCTCATGAACCCCATGAACCCCCCATGAACCCCCATGAACCCCCATGAACCCCCATTGAACCCCTCCCCCCATGAACCCTCATGAACCCTCATGAACCCCTTGAACCCTCATGAACCTTCCGGAACCCTCATGACCCCTCATGAACCCCATCCCCTCATGAACCCCATGAACCCCTATGAACCCTCATGAACCCCCCTCATGAACCCTCATGAATCCCCCATGAACCCCATGAACCCCCATGAACCCCATGAACATGAACCCTCATGAACCCCCATGAACCCTCATGAACCCCCATGAACCTCTCATGAACGCCCATGAACCCTTCATGAACCCCTCATGAGCCCCCATGAACCCTCATGAACCTCTCAGGAACCCTCATGAACTCTCATGAACCTCTCATGAACCCCCATAAACGCCCATGAACCCCTCATGAACCTTCAGGAACCCCCTCAGGAGCCTCTCATGAACCCCCATGAACCACTCATGAACCCTCATGAACCCTCATGAACCTCTCATGAACCTCTCAGGAACCCTCATGAACTCTCATGAACCCCAATGAACCCCTCATGAACCCCTATGAACCCCTCATGAACCCCCATGGAGCCCTCTCATAACCCCCATGAACCCCCATGAACCCCCCATGAACCCCCATGAACCCCCATGAAACCCCCATGAACCCCCCCATGAAACCCCCCATGAACCCCCCATGAACCCATGAACCCCCATGAACCCCTCATGAACCCCCATGAACCCTCATGAACCCCTCTCATGAACCCTCATGAACCTCATGAACCCCCAATGAAACCCCTCATGAACCCCATGAACCCCCCCCTCATGAACCCTCTCCCCATGGAACCCTCATGAACCTCATGAACCCCCATGAACCCCTCATGAACCCCTATGAACCCCTCATGAACCCCCATGAGCCTCTCATAAGCCCCCCCCCCTCATGACCCCCCATGAACCCCCCCCATGAACCCCCCATGAACCCCATGAACCCCCATGAACCCCCATGAACCCTCATGAACCCCCATGAACCCCCCATGAACCCCCATGAACCCCATGAACCCCATGAACCCCCATGAACCCCCATGAACCCCCATGAACCCCTCATGAACCCCTCATGAACCTCTCATGAACTCTCATGAACCCCCATGAACCCCTCATGAACCCCCATGAACCCCCCCCATGAACCCCCATGAACCCCCATGAACCTCTCAGGAACCCCTCATGAACTCTCATGAACCCCCATGAACCCCCATGAACCCCTATGAACCCCTATGAACCCCTCATGAACCCCCCCATGAACCTCTCATAAACCCCCATGAACCCCTGAACCCCCATGAACCCCCATGAACCCCTCATGAACCCTCATGAACCCCTCATGAACCCCCAAACCCCTCGTGAAGCCCCATGGAACCCTCATGACCCTTCAGGAACCCATGAAACCCCATGAACCCCCATGAACCCTCATGAACCCCTCATGAACCCCCATGAACCCTCATGAACCCCTCATGAACCCCCTTGAACCCCTCGTGAAGCCCCATGGAACCCTCATGAACCCCTCATGAACCCCCATGAACCCCCTCATGAACCCCTATGAACCCTCATGAACCCTCATGAACCCCCCATGAACCCCCATGAACCCTCATGAACCCCTCATGAACCCCCTTGAACCCCACGTGAAGCCCCATGGAACCCTCATGAACCTTCAGGAACCCTCATGAACCCCTCATGAACCCCCATGAACCCCTCATGAACCCTTATGAACCCCCATGAACCTCCATGAACCCTCATGAACCCTCATGAACCTCTCATGAACCCCCATAAACCCCCATGAACCTTCAGGAACCCCTCAGGAGCCTCTCATGAACCCCCATGAACCACCATGAACCCTCATGAACTCTCCATGAACCCCCATGAACCCCCTCATGAACCCCTATGAACCCCTCATGAACCCCCATGAACCCCCATGAACCCCATGAACCCCCCATCCATGAAACCCCCATGAAACCCCCATGAACCCCCATGAACCCCCATGAACCCCATGAACCCTCATGAACCCCTCATGAACCCCCTTGAACCCCTTGTGAAGCCCCATGGAACCCTCATGAACCTTCAGGAACCCTCATGAACCCCTCATGAACCCCCATGAACCCCTCATGAACCCCTATGAACCCTCATGAACCTCTCATGAACCCCTCATGAACCCCCTTGAACACCTCGTGAAGCCCCATGGAACCCTCATGAACCCCCTTGAACCCCTCGTGAAGCCCCATGGAACCCTCATGAACCTTCAGGAACCCTCATGAACCCCTCATGAACCCCCATGAACCCTCATGAACCCCCATGAACCCCATGAACCCCCCATGAACCCCCATGAACCCCACGTGAAGCCCCATGGAACCCTCATGAACCTTCAGGAACCCTCATGAACCCCTCATGAACCCCCATGAACCCATGAACCCTCATGAACCCCCATGAACCCTCATGAACCCCATGAAAACCCCTCATGAACCCCATCATGAACCCCATGAACCCCATGAACCCCTC
Source organism: Hirundichthys speculiger (assembly GCA_018398805.1). NCBI lineage: Eukaryota > Metazoa > Chordata > Actinopteri > Beloniformes > Exocoetidae > Hirundichthys > Hirundichthys speculiger. The sequence continues at coordinate 168,679 of JAGFBZ010000273.1, read as the reverse complement.
ATGAACCCCCTCATGAACCCCTCCCCCATGAGCCCCTCAACCCCTCATGAACCCCCATGAACCCTCCCTCAGGAACCCTCATGAACTCTCATGAACCCTCATGAACCTCTCATGAACCCCCATAAACGCCCATAAACCCCTCATGAACCTTCAGGAACCCCCTCAGGAGCCTCTCATGAACCCACATGAACCCCCATGAACCCTCATGAACCACTCATGAACCCTCATGAACCTCTCATGAACCTCTCAGGAACCCTCATGAACCCTCATGAACCTCTCATGAACCCCCATGAACCCCTCATGAACCCCCATGAACCCCTCATGACCCCCCATGAACCCCCATGAACCCCTCATGAACCCCCATGAGCCTCTCATGAACCCCCATGAACCCCCCATGAACCCCTCATGAACCCCCTTGAACCCCTCGTGAAGCCCCATGGAACCCTCATGAACCTTCAGGAACCCTCATGAACCCCTCATGAACCCCCATGAACCTCTCATGAACCCCCATGAACCTCTCATGAACCCCCATGAACCCCCATGGACCCTCATGAACCCCTCATGAACCCTCCATGAACCCCTCATGAACCCCTCATGAACCCCCATGAACCCATGAACCCCATGAACCCCCATCCCCTGAACCCCTCATGAACCCTCATGAACCCCCATGAACCCTCATGAACCCCCATGAACCCTCATGAACCTCTCATGAACCCCCATAAACGCCCATGAACCCCTCATGAACCTTCAGGAACCCCCTCAGGAGCCTCTCATGAACCCCCATGAACCACTCATGAACCCTCATGAACCCTCATGAACCTCTCAGGAACCCTCATGAACTCTCATGAACCCCCATGAACCCCTCATGAACCCCTATGAACCCCTCATGAACCCCCATGAACCCCCATGAGCCTCTCATAAACCCCCATGAACCCCCATAAACCCCCCATGAACCCCCATGAACCCCTCATGAACCCCTCATGAACCCCCATGAACCCCCTTGAACCCCTTGTGAAGCCCCATGGAACCCTCATGAACCTTCAGGAACCCTCATGAACCCCTCATGAACCCCCATGAACCCCTCATGAACCCCTATGAACCCTCATGAACCTCTCATGAACCCCTCATGAACCCCCTTGAACACCTCGTGAAGCCCCATGGAACCCTCATGAACCCCCTTGAACCCCTCGTGAAGCCCCATGGAACCCTCATGAACCTTCAGGAACCCTCATGAACCCCCATGAACCCCTCATGAACCCCCATGAACCCCCCATGAACCCCCATGAACCCCACGTGAAGCCCCATGGAACCCTCATGAACCTTCAGGAACCCTCATGAACCCCCATGAACCCCTCATGAACCCCTATGAACCCTCATGAACCCCCATGAACCTCTCATGAACCCCCATGAACCCTCATGAACCCCACATGAACCCCCATGAACCCCACATGAACCCCATGAACCCTCCTGAACCCCTCATGAACCCCCATGAACCCCCATGAACCCCTCATGAGCCCCCATTAACCCTCATGAACCTCTCAGGAACCCTCATGAACTCTCATGAACCCTCATGAACCTCTCATGAACCCCCATAAACGCCCTAAAAACCCCTCATGAACCTTCAGGAACCCCCTCAGGAGCCTCTCATGAACCCACATGAACCCCCATGAACCCTCATGAACCACTCATGAACCCTCATGAACCACCTCTCATGAACCTCTCATGAACCCTCATGAACCCTCTCATGAACCCCCATGAACCCCTCATGAACCCCATGAACCCCTCATGAACCCCCCCCCCATGAACCCCCATGAACCCCCATGAACCCCTCCCATGATACCCCATGAACCCCCATGAACCCCCCATGAACCCCTCATGAACCCCTCATGAAGCCCCATGGAACCCTCATGAACCTTCAGGAACCCTCATGAACCCCTCATGAACCCCCATGAACCTCTCATGAACCCCCATGAACCCCCATGGACCCTCATGAACCCCCATGAACCTCTCATGAACCATGAACCCCTCATGAACCCCTCATGAACCCCCATGAACCCCCATGAACCCCTCATGAACCCCCATGAACCCCTCATGACCCCCCATGAACCCTCATGAACCACTCATGAACCCTCATGAACCTCTCATGAACCTCTCAGGAACCCTCATGAACCCTCATGAACCTCTCATGAACCCCCATGAACCCCTCATGAACCCCCATGAACCCCTCATGACCCCCATGAACCCCCATGAACCCCTCATGAAACCCCCATGAGCCTCTCATATACCCCCATGAACCCCCATGAACCCCCCCATGAACCCCTCATGAACCCCTCATGAAGCCCCATGGAACCCTCATGAACCTTCAGGAACCCTCATGAACCCCTCATGAACCCCCATGAACCTTCATGAACCCCCATGAACCCTCTCATGAACCCCATGAACCCCCATGGACCCTCATGAACCCCCATGAACCTCTCATGAACCCCTAATGAACCCCTCATGAACCCCCATGAACCCACATGAACCCTCATGAACCCCTCATGAACCCCCATGAACCCCTCATGAGCCCCCATGAACCCTCATGAACCTCTCAGGAACCCTCATTAACTCTCATGAACCCTCATGAACCTCTCATGAACCCCCTTGAACCCCACGTGAAGCCCCATGGAACCCTCATGAACCTTCAGGAACCCTCATGAACCCCTCATGAACCCCCATGAACCCCTATGAACCCTCATTAACCCCCATGAACCTCTCATGAACCCCCATGAACCTCTCATGAACGCCCATGAACCCCTCATGAACCCCCATGAACCCACATGAACCCCTCATGAACCCCCATGAACCCCCATGAACCCCTCATGAGCCCCCATTAACCCTCATGAACCTCTCAGGAACCCTCATGAACTCTCAGGAACCCTCATGAACCTCTCATGAACCCCCATAAACGCCCATAAACCCCTCATGAACCTTCAGGAACCCCCTCAGGAGCCTCTCATGAACCCACATGAACCCCCATGAACCCTCATGAACCACTCATGAACCCTCATGAACCTCTCATGAACCCTCATGAACCCCCCATGAACCCCTCATGACCCCCCATGAAGCCCCATGAACCCCTCATGAACCCCCATGAGCCTCTCATGAACCCCCATGAACCCCCCGTGAACCCCTCATGAACCCCCATGAACCCCTCGTGAAGCCCCATGGAACCCTCATGAACCCTCAAGAACCCCATGAACCCCTCATGAACCCCCACGAACCTCTTAGGAACCCCTCATGAACCCCCATGGAACCCTCATGAACCTTCAGGAACCCCCATGGAACCCTCATGAGCCCCCATGAACCCCCATGGAACCCTCATGAACCTTCAGGAACCCCTTAGGAGCCTCTCATTAAACCCTATGAACCTCTCATGAACCCCCATGAACCTCTCATGAACCCCCATGGAACCCTCATGAACCCCCATGAGCCCCTCGTGAACCCACGTGAACCTCTCAGGAACCCCTCATGGACCTCTCAGGAGCCTCTCAGGAACCCTCATGGTCCCCTCAACAACCCCTCAGGGACCATTCAGGAGCCTCTCAGGAACCCTCATGGTCCCCTCAACAACCCCTCATGGACCTCTCAGGAGCCTCTCAGGAACCCTCATGGTCCCCTCAACAACCCCTCATGGACCTCTCAGGAATCCTCATGGTCCCCTCAACAACCCCTCATGGACCTCTCAGGAGCCTCTCAGGAACCTCTCAGGAACCCTCATGAACTCTCATGAACCCTCATGAACCTCTCATGAACCCCCATAAACGCCCATAAACCCCTCATGAACCTTCAGGAACCCCCTCAGGAGCCTCTCATGAACCCACATGAACCCCCATGAACCCTCATGAACCACTCATGAACCCTCATGAACCTCTCATGAACCTCTCAGGAACCCTCATGAACCCTCATGAACCCTCATGAACCTCTCATGAACCCCCATGAACCCCTCATGAACCCCCATGAACCCCTCATGACCCCCCATGAACCCCCATGAACCCCTCATGAACCCCCATGAGCCTCTCATATACCCCCATGAACCCCCATGAACCCCCCATGAACCCCTCATGAACCCCTCATGAAGCCCCATGGAACCCTCATGAACCTTCAGGAACCCTCATGAACCCCTCATGAACCCCCATGAACCTCTCATGAACCCCCATGAACCCCTCATGAACCCCCATGAACCCCAATGAACCCCCATGAACCCCCATGAACCCCATGAACCCCATGAACCCCTCATGAACCCCCCCCCATGAACCCCCATGAACCCACATGAACCCCTCATGAACCCTCATGAACCCCATGAACCCTCATGAGCCCCATGAACCCTCATGAACCTCTCAGGAACCCTCATTAACCTCATGAACCCTCATGAACCTCTCATGAACCCCCTTGAACCCCACGTGAAGCCCCATGGAACCCTCATGAACCTTCAGGAACCCTCATGAACCCCTCATGAACCCCCATGAACCCCTATGAACCCTCATTAACCCCCATGAACCTCTCATGAACCCCCATGAACCTCTCATGAACGCCCATGAACCCCTCATGAACCCCCATGAACCCACATGAACCCCTGAACCCATGAACCCCCCCTGAACCCCCATGAACCCCTCATGAACCCCCATTAAACCCTCATGAACCTCTCAGGAACCCTCATGAACCTCTCAGGAACCCTCATGAACCTCTCATGAACCCCCATAAACGCCCATAAACCCCTCATGAACCTTCAGGAACCCCCTCAGGAGCCTCTCATGAACCCACATGAACCCCATGAACCCTCATGAACCACTCATGAACCCTCATGAACCACTCATGAACCCTCATGAACCCATGAACCCCTGAACCCCATGAACCCCATGAACCCCCATGAACCCCATGAACCCCTCCATGAACCCCCATGAACCCCCCGTGAACCCCTCATGAACCCCCATGAACCCCTGAACGTGAAGCCCCATGGAACCCTCATGAACCCTCAAGAACCCCATGAACCCCTCATGAACCCCCACGAACCTCTTAGGAACCCCTCATGAACCCCCATGGAACCCTCATGAACCTTCAGGAACCCCCCATGGAACCCTCATGAGCCCCCATGAACCCCCATGGAACCCTCATGAACCTTCAGGAACCCCTTAGGAGCCTCTCATTAAACCCTATGAACCTCTCATGAACCCCCATGAACCTCTCATGAACCCCCATGGAACCCTCATGAACCCCCATGAGCCCCTCGTGAACCCACGTGAACCTCTCAGGAACCCCTCATGGACCTCTCAGGAGCCTCTCAGGAACCCTCATGGTCCCCTCAACAACCCCTCAGGGACCATTCAGGAGCCTCTCAGGAACCCTCATGGTCCCCTCAACAACCCCTCATGGACCTCTCAGGAGCCTCTCAGGAACCCTCATGGTCCCCTCAACAACCCCTCATGGACCTCTCAGGAATCCTCATGGTCCCCTCAACAACCCCTCATGGACCTCTCAGGAGCCTCTCAGGAACCTCTCAGGAACCCTCATGAACTCTCATGAACCCTCATGAACCTCTCATGAACCCCCATAAACGCCCATAAACCCCTCATGAACCTTCAGGAACCCCCTCAGGAGCCTCTCATGAACCCACATGAACCCCCATGAACCCTCATGAACCACTCATGAACCCTCATGAAACCTCTCAGGAACCTCTCAGGAACCCTCATGAACCCTCATGAACCCTCATGAACCTCTCATGAAACCCCCATGAACCCCTCATGAACCCCCATGAACCCCTCATGACCCCCCATGAACCCCCATGAACCCCTCATGAACCCCCATGAGCCTCTCATATACCCCCATGAACCCCATGAACCCCCATTGAACCCCTCATGAACCCCCATGAACCCCCTCCCCCATGAACCCCATGAACCCCATGACCCCCCATGAACATGAACCCCCATGAACCCTCATGGAACCCCCATGAACCCCTCATGAACCCCCATGAACCCCCCATGAACCCCCATGAACCTCTCATGAACCCCCATGAACCCTCCCCATGAACCCCTCATGAACCCCATGGAACCCTTCATGAACCCCCATGAACCCTCATGAACCCCATGAACCCTCATGACCCCATGAACCCCCATGAACCCCATGAACCCCTCATGAACCCCCATGAACCCTCATGAACCCCCCATGAACCCTCATGAACCCCATGAACCCCCATGAACCCCACATGAACCCCTCATGAACCCCCATGAACCCATCAACCCCCATGAACCCCCCCATGAACCCCCATGAACCCCCCCCCATGAACCCCTCATGAAGCCCCATGGAACCCTCATGAACCTTCAGGAACCCTCATGAACCCCTCATGAACCCCCATGAACCCCTCATGAACCCCCATGAACCCCCATGAACCTCTCATGAACCCCCATGAACCCCCATGGACCCTCATGAACCCCCATGAACCTCTCATGAACCCCTAATGAACCCCTCATGAACCCCCATGAACCCACATGAACCCCTCATGAACCCCTCATGAACCCCCATGAACCCCTCATGAGCCCCCATGAACCCTCATGAACCTCTCAGGAACCCTCATTAACTCTCATGAACCCTCATGAACCTCTCATGAACCCCCTTGAACCCCACGTGAAGCCCCATGGAACCCTCATGAACCTTCAGGAACCCTCATGAACCCCTCATGAACCCCCCATGAACCCTCATTAACCCCTAACCCCCATGAACCTCTCATGAACCCCCATGAACCCCATGAACCCCATGAACCCCTCATGAACCCCCATGAACCCCCATGAACCCCCATGAACCCCATGAACCCCTCATGAGCCCCCATTAACCCTCATGAACCTCTCAGGAACCCTCATGAACTCTCAGGAACCCTCATGAACCTCTCATGAACCCCCATAAACGCCCATAAACCCCTCATGAACCTTCAGGAACCCCCTCAGGAGCCTCTCATGAACCCACATGAACCCCCATGAACCCTCATGAACCACTCATGAACCCTCATGAACCTCTCATGAACCCTCATGAACCCCCATGAACCCCTCATGACCCCCCATGAAGCCCCATGAACCCCTCATGAACCCCCATGAGCCTCTCATGAACCCCCATGAACCCCCCGTGAACCCCTCATGAACCCCCATGAACCCCTCGTGAAGCCCCATGGAACCCTCATGAACCCTCAAGAACCCCATGAACCCCTCATGAACCCCCACGAACCTCTTAGGAACCCCTCATGAACCCCCATGGAACCCTCATGAACCTTCAGGAACCCCCATGGAACCCTCATGAGCCCCCATGAACCCCCATGGAACCCTCATGAACCTTCAGGAACCCCTTAGGAGCCTCTCATTAAACCCTATGAACCTCTCATGAACCCCCATGAACCTCTCATGAACCCCCATGGAACCCTCATGAACCCCCATGAGCCCCTCGTGAACCCACATGAACCTCTCAGGAACCCCTCATGGACCTCTCAGGAGCCTCTCAGGAACCCTCATGGTCCCCTCAACAACCCCTCAGGGACCATTCAGGAGCCTCTCAGGAACCCTCATGGTCCCCTCAACAACCCCTCATGGACCTCTCAGGAGCCTCTCAGGAACCCTCATGGTCCCCTCAACAACCCCTCATGGACCTCTCAGGAATCCTCATGGTCCCCTCAACAACCCCTCATGGACCTCTCAGGAGCCTCTCAGGAACCCTCATGGTCCCCTCAACAACCCCTCATGGACCTCTCAGGAGCCTCTCAGGAACCCTCATGGTCCCCTCAACAACCCCTCATGGACCTCCCAGGAGCCTCTCAGGAACCCTCATGGTCCCCTCAACAACCCCTCATGGACCTCTCAGGAGCCTCTCAGGAACCCTCATAACCTCTCAGGAACCCTCATGAACCTCTCATTGATCCCCATGGAACCTTCAGGAAGCCCTCATGATCATCTGCGCTTCCACGATGAAGATGCTCGTTCTTGTTCTTGATGTCTGCTTCAGCTTGTAGAAAATTAAAGACACCACGTGAACGTGTCATCGTGGTCCAAAAAAGCTCTTCAAAGCTGAACAGATGTTTCCAGCTGACAGTTTCACACAGCGAACATCAAAGAGAGCAGGTCCCCAGGATTTCACTCAGTGCTGTTACCATAACCCTCTCCTTCCTAAAACATTTGTAACATTCCTCAGGTCACATGTCCCACAAGAAGTTGCATCATCTTGATCGTCTGAAGGTCATGGAAAAATCAAATTTAAGTTCTTCCTTTTTGTTGTCTGTATGTTTCATGATTTTGAAACTTTGACTGACAAGGACAATCCCAGTTTACAGTCCTGTTACCTAAATTACTTTTCATATAATTGTTTATTTAAGGAAGATAAATTTTTGTAAATCAGTAGGATGCCTCAGTGTCCTGAAGTTATCAGCATGAACCCTAATGCTATACTAAAAACTCAGTCCTGTTACTGTCACTGCTGTTACTGATAGACTTATTTCTAACTCTTCACAATGGCATGAATTTTGGTAATAGGACTGAGGAAAATGCAGCTATCTTGTAAAAAATGCTATGACGTAGCCTGACATTGGCCAAGACACAATTTAAATAGTTAAATGTGTTTGTTATTTTATTCTGTATTTTAAAATGTTTTGAAATGAAGTTTAAGTTTGAAGGGCTACAACAATCACATGGCGCTACGTTCAATGACGAAGCAGGTTTACCGGAGCCAGTGAACTTACAGCGACATTATAGATGGCCATGCCCACGGCTCGGTGGTCGTTGATCTTCTCTGTGGAGATGGACTTGGTCTCGTAGGCCAGGAAGATGCCGAGCAGCAGCAGGAGGCCTTTATACCCATAAACCACCCCTGTACAAACAGGTGACATGGCAGCGAGTTTCAGTTCTGAAGCTCATTTCCAGTTTTCATTAAAGCAGTTGTCCAGAGGGAAACATTTTAAAGATTTATTTTATTTGGTCTGTATTCTACCGTTACACATGTAATGCTCACCTCTATTTCAGTGACCTCTCATCACTGTTATGAAGCATCATTCTGACTCAACAGCTGTCTTGATCCTTTTAGCTGTGACTGATCTTATCTATAGCCAACGCATTACCGTGCATGAGAGTGCACTGGTGCTAGCTGCTCCGAGGGGCTTTTCACCGCGGAGAAAAAATTTCAAAACTAATTGCTCATTTATCTGTTTCGAAGATACAGAAGCTCAGCGGAGGTGTTTTGTTGTGTCAACTAAATCCAAGCTTAGCAGCATTAACTTGAAGTAGTCATTTCCTGACTGACTTTATGAGTCATTGCTCCAATTCATCTTCCCTCCACCACCAGTGGGTTCAAGGTGTTTCTGCTGAACTGCTGCGGTTGGTTTTCTGCAAACATGATGCTACTTTTATAATTAAATATCAGCATCAAGGAGTTACATCCAGTTAGTCTGAGTCGTACCCGGAAGTGGATAAAACTGCAGTTCCTCTACCGACCACCAGAGGCTGCAGTTCCTTTTACCGACCACCAGAGACTGCAGTTCCTCTACTGACCACTAGAGGCTGCAGTTCCATTTACCAACCACTAGAGACTGCAGTTCCTCTACCGACCACCAGAGGCTGCAGTTCCTCTAGTGACCACTAGAGGCTGCAGTTCCTCTACCGACCACTAGAGACTGCGGTTCCTCTACCGTCCACGAGAGGCTGCGGTTCCTCTACCGACCACCAGAGGCTGTGGTTCCTCTACCGACCACCAGAGGCTGCGGTTCCTCTACCGACCACCAGAGGCTGCAGTTCCTTTTACCGACCACTAGAGACTGCAGTTCCTCTACCGGCTGCGGTTCCTCTACCGACCACTAGAGGCTGCAGTTCCTCTACCGACCACTAGAGGCTGCAGTTCCTCTACCGACCACTAGAGGCTGCAGTTCCTCTGGTGACCACTAGAGGCTGCAGTTCCTCTGGTGACCACTAGAGGCTGCAGTTCCTCTGGTGACCACTAGAGGCTGCAGTTCCTCTGGTGACCACTAGAGGCTGCAGTTCCTCTACTGACCACTAGAGGCTGCAGTTCCTCTACTGACCACTAGAGGCTGCAGTTCCTCTACCGACCACTAGAGGCTTCAGTTCCTCTACCGACCACTTGATGTCTAACTTTCTAGCAGAAATAAACATATTTACAGTCAGGTACAAAAACAGTCTCCAAAGTTAGATTTCGCATCCTTGTCAACTGAACGGAGTAAATATGGGGGGAAGGGGTGGGGTCTTTTGATTGATAGCTGTAATCACTTTAATACTAAACACTGCCTTGACTTGACTGCCTTGAGCTGTGTGTAGTAGAGATGCGCGGATGACGTATATTTTAACCCGCAACCGCTTCTTAAAATCTCTATCCGCCCGCTATCCATTTGCAGGAACGTTTTCTCACCAGTTTTCAAAACCGAACCGACCCGCCATCCTTTTTAATAATATGTAAAATATTTTTTCTTATTATTATTATTTGAGTGCTTCAACCGCAACCCGCCCGAATTTAATTAAAGTATTATTTTTTGACGAGTCATCCGCCCGATATGCGGATTATCCGCTCCGCCTGCGGGTGCGCGGTTCAACCGCGCATCTCTAATGTGTAGAGAGCTAACAGCGCAGTCATTGATATTTTAAAATAACACAGCTTGCTCTGCTGTTAACTGTACTAAGAGGCCGCTGTGACTGGTTCTAGATTGTTCTGGAAGGGTTTGGGGGCAAAGTTTAGAAAACCAGTTTGAAGCAGCCCTGGTTGAAGGCTGCTAGTCAGGTCTAACTAGAGGACTACTCATCAAGCAGCAGCTGCTTCCTCTAGTTGAACAAACTCAGCCTCCTCTCATTTCAGGACTCCTTCAAATCACCTATCTAGTTCACTAACCAGCAGCTTAGACTGAGTGAGATTTAACTGGCCTGAACTGGTTTGGAGGACCTGGAGCTGTAGCATGATGCCAGAGCGTTGCCAGGGAAACCAGCCATGACATCATTGCTCCTGAAAATTTTTTATGCAGTAGAGGAAGTGTGGATTCAGTCTGGATCTGGACCAGACTTAGATTTGCCTCTTTCTCTAACTCGTATTTATCTGACAGATTCCAGTTTGCTCATGAGAACGAGGAGTCTCCTTCAAAAACACCAGAGCTGGTCATGGTTTTCCTCAGGGCTCTGTACTTGGGCTACTTCCCGCTACACATTAGGTACCACATTAGGATCCTGACGTAGCAGATAAGACCTGCTAGCTGGACTACAAACATGTCAGGAGAATCCATGTTTCTCCAATCTTTGGATAGAGTTCATGACTGCTGCTGCATCCAAAGCACCCTTGTTGGACTCTAGATTTTTAAATTAGAAACATCCAGTACATGAGAAGAAACCCAAGACATTAGCAGTGGTGTGAGAACGCTGACAGGAGCAGAATTCCAGGTGTGGTTGGTGCTCCACTCACCCAGCCAGGTGTTCATCTTCTCGGAGCTGCAGTGCTCCAGTAACGGCTGGATCAACACATCCAGGTCCCCTTTGGGAGCCTCTCTGGTGAATTTCTGTTCAGACACAACAAGCGCGAACAAAGAGGTGAAAAAACACCAGCGATCTCATCGACAGGTAGAAAAACCCAAACGTTCAGACTAAATTCTCAATTTTGCAAAAAGAAAAACTCTTGAAGTTCATAATTTCACAACGAAAATCCAAAGTCATGTTTTTTTTTGTGAACAATTGTTTTTATTGAGAACACAATTTCACATTTCAAGGTCAGACAGTACAAGTGTTTTTAACATATCCCTCCCTCCCTCCCTCCCTCCCTCCCCCTGGCGGCATCCCCCCTCCCCTCTCGGTTTACTGTCTTACAATCCTTCTGTTAGTCTCTATCCTGAATGAAGCAGGTCCGTTATAGCCGAAGCGGCTTTCTACCATGAGTCAAGTGTAGAGCTTTTGGCTTCGTTCACCCGTGCTGTGGACAGTTCTAACATGACCACATCCTGAAAGTATTCCAGCCACTTCCTAGTGTACAGTTTGTGGGGAGGTAGCCAGTGTTGTACTATCAGTTTTTTGGCAGCTGTCAAACCAGCTAGCCAAACCTTGCGTTGTTTCTCATTCAACCCCAAATGTGAGTCGTCATTGAGTAGAAGGAGAGTCGGCTCCAGAGGTATATGTTTACCGATCATATGAGATAGAGTCACTGCTACCTTCCTCCAAAAACCATAAACCTCTGGGCAGTCCCATACCATATGCTTAAATGTTCCTGGTGTGTTCAGGGAGCACAGGTCACAGTTTGGGCTGTTCGACAGCTTCATACGAAATCTCGAAAGTGGTGTCAGATAAGCCTTTTGACACAGCTTATAGTGGATCAGCTGGTGGTTTGGGTTCTTGGACGCTCGAAAAATGTTCTCCCAGACATTTTTCCAGTTTATGTCCTCCTCTGCAGTAGCCAAAGCTCTAGTCCATGTCTTGGCCAGGTGTAGCTCTTTTTGTTGGAGTGTCTGAAGTTGTGAATATACAACTGATACAAGTCCTATAGTGTTCTTTGTGAGTAGCCAGGCTACGACAGGATGTGTCTGTAGCTTAAGGTTCATTTGTACTCCATAGGCGCGAAGAGCCGACCAAAGCTGGAGGTAGAGGTGTCCCGATCCAGCATTTTGAACTTCCGATCCGATACCGATATTTATTTGTACTTCCGATCCGATACCGATATCTGCTGATACCGATACCGGCCTATCTGAGCATGTATTGAAGTTTAAAGTCATTTAACCAACTTACTTTGTTGTCAGACTCATGCTGAATAGGGTTTTACTCCTGATAATAACTAGCCAGCTGAATTAGGTGCATTTGAATAATACACATTGGTTGGTTGGTAACGAGAAACGGACCTATTTATTCAACAAATCAACACAAAATAGACAAAATGATAAATAACAAACAGAAATGGCATCAGTAAACCACTGCTTTACAAGCCATAAGTGCAGATAATATTGTTAATTGTATTAAGCAAACACAACCTGAGTTTAACCGTCTATTAACAGCATTAGTACCTGTGCTTTGACACTGTTCAGTGGCAGTTTGTCACGATTCTCAAACGTCCCAAAACGTCCCAAACGGGGGGGGGGGGGGGGGGTGGGGGGTGGAGAGGAGCTCGAGTTGTCTCGCGCGGGGGGCGGGGTGTTTGTGGCTGTGCCCGACAGAGAGAGAGCAGTGTTGCCAACTTGGCGACTTTGTCGCTATATCTAGCGACTTTCCAGACCCCCCTAGCGACTTAATTTGTAAAAAGCGACTAGCGACAAATCTAGCGACTTTTTCTGGTGATTTAGCGACTCACTGGCACTCAAACTGCTAGGTTTGAAGCCATCACTTGATGGCTGCAGTCTGCCTCGCGAGCCGCGCTTCTCTCTCTTTCTCTCTCTCTGTCGGGCACAGTGCACAGCCACAAACCAAACACCCCGCCCCCCGCGCGAGACAACTCGAGCTCCTCCTAAAGGTGTGCTGGAAAATGCGGACCGGATATTAGGGAAACACAGAGCAAGACCTGGAATGGGTTATCTGAATAATGCGCTGCGTGGTGCGCTGGAAAACCCGGAACGGACTATGGAAAAAAACTGGATCGGAGTCTGGATTGGTATTTTTAGGGCTTGCCGATCCGATACCGATCCGCATTTTTTGCTCATTACGGCGGCCGATCCGATACGAATATCGGATCGGGACACCTCTAGCTGGAGGTACAGAAAATGCGATGTCACTGGTAGATTAAAGAGAGCACACAATGTCTGAAAGCTACGCGTACCTCCTGGGTCAAATACATCTCCAAGGTTGTACACTCCCTTTGAGGACCATGACACTGATACAAATGGCTTATTCCCTGAGATAATATTCTTGTTCCTCCATAATGGAGTATTCAGATGCCATTTCCAATTCCCCCCCAAGCACTTCTCGACCACCTTGAAATTTCTTATCGAGTTTGTCAAAGTTATGTTTAAAGAATCAGTTTAGCATGAAGTCAAAGATTTTCAAACGAAGTCAAACGATCTTTCTTGGAATCTACCCTTGTCCTGTCCTGCCGCGTCGCCAGGTCTCCTGCTGGTTCCTGGACGCTACGATGGTTCTGACCTTGTAACAATCAGCCCTAAACAAAACAAAGATTCTCTACTAAAGGGACTGAGTTACCACACGTCAAGAAGGTCCTTAGAAGTATAACCAAAATATAATTTATTATCACACAAGACCAAGGTGATCTGACGGCACCCTGTCACTGCCATCTGTCACAGTTGACTAACACCGAAACCCGGACACACCCCCCAGAACCAAACGGCTTCATCAAGCGAACAAAAAGTCACAAGTATAAGTCAATCAAATAACACCGTCCATCCACGCTTGAGATTGCGGGTCCGTCGGAGGCCAAAAGGAAGTATAATCCCCGAAATAATCCAACAAAAAAAAGGAGGGAAAAAAATCAAAATGCGATCGCTCTGTTGTATCACGCCAAAAAAGTTCAATAAACTGGAACGGTCTCACCAGTTCTGATGCGTGGTGTGGTCACCAAGTCCGATGGGGGAGCAAGCACTCATCCTCCTGCGTGCGTAGCTCATCCCCAGTACACTCTAGCACGCCCGTCCGTGTGCCCAAATCCAAGGACCCGATCTTCGTTTTTTTTTTTTTGTCTTTTATTCCTTTTTTCGGTCGTTGTGGTGATATGTCCAACACAATTTCTTAGCGGTGGCTGCAGCTGACGCCACCTCACGCTTCTCACTGGTTTTTCGGCGTCTCTGTCTGGGGGGCTGTCCCTCCTACCAGTTGCACACCTTTATCAGATCCGATGCGGCATCTAAGTCACGGAAAAATCCCAGCTCTGTCATACCCCTCCCTACCTCATGACCTCAGTGGAGCCTAATCATTCATTTTCACAGTCCTGTTTGACAGTTAAATTTGACATACATTATGTCGGGTTGCTCAAGAACTGCGCACCTATTTACAGATATCTACATGTATACGTACATCCATACGTGCATACATACATTTTTTCCATGTACACTTAATCAATGTGACAGTGTCACAGATCCCCCCCCCCCAGCTGGAGGTATCAGAGGCTGAACCCCAAAGTAGGGCTTCAAGTTGACCACATTGACAGTGTCAGTCTTTCCGTGATGGTCATTCCACTGAATTAGGTAGTTGATGGGGCCTAATTTTCTCATCACCGTAGCTGGTCCGGACCATTTGGGCGCAAGCTTTGATGAGAAATTCTCTGAGGCTTTGGAGAGCGGATGTGTGCGGACCCAGACCAGGTCTCCCGGCAGGAGTTGTGCACCTCTCCTGTGGGTATTGTAATACCTGGCTTGTCTGGACTGACACCCCTCCACTCTCTTCTTGACCTGATTTATGAGAAGTCTCTGTCTTTCCAAAAGTGTGTATGGGGGTTGATGTGGATTAGGTGAAGAACCTACGAGTCTTTCCAGTGGACCCTTCAGGGATCGTCCGAGTGCCAGTTCTGCAGGTGTTCGGCCCGTGGTTTCATGATAGGCAGCATTGATGGCAAAGCGGAACTCCCTGATGTACTGGTCCCAGTTCTTGTGTTGGTTCCCCACGTATGACGCAATCATAGTTTTGATTGTGCGGTTGGACCGCTCAGTGAGGTTGGCTTGGGGGTGATAGCTGGTGGTAAATTTCTGCGTCACGCCCCAGGTCTTACAAAAGGTAGACATCTCCTTGCCGGTAAACTGCGGTCCCCGGTCAGAGATTACCTCGCGTGGCACACCAAAACGAGTGAAAATCTCCTCCTTCAGAATGGAGACAATGCGATGGGCCTTGGCGTCTTTTAAGGGAAACATCTCCACCCACTTGGTAAAATAATCCACAATCACCAGAAGGTAGGTGTTACCCTTTTTGCTACGGGGAAACGGTCCCATGATATCCATCCCCAACTTCTCCCCAGGCTCCTCAGCAGGCGTAGGCTGCATGAAACCAGCTGGCTTTTGGTTGGTAGCCTTGTAGACCTGGCAGACGGTGCAATTCTTTATGTAAGTCCATACATCCCTGCGGACTGTCGGCCACCAAGCTACCTCCAGGACCCTGAGGAGGGTCTTCAGCCTACCCAGATGCCCACTTAGAGGATGGCAATGAAAGTAGGAGAGAAAAACTGGCACAAGAGATTGGGGGACAACTAGTTGGAATTTCCCCCCCCCTTCCTTCACGGGAGAGCATCGGTACAGGAGACCCTGCAGCCTACTGAATGAAATCCTGTTTGGTCTACTGATACCATCCGCTTCTTTGGCCAGGTCCGTAACCTCCGGATCATTATCCTGTGCCTCTCTTATCTCAGCCAAAGAAGACGGCAGATCAGTGGAACAAGAAGTGGTCATGGCCATATAGGCGGCAGCTGAAAATGGAGGCATAACAGTGCGAGACAGGGCATCAGGCACAATATTATGGAGACCCTTCCGGTATTGAACTTTAAACTGGAACTGTTGGAGACACAGGATCCAGCGGGTCAGACGAGAAGATGTCTTTGGGCAGTTGAAGGCCCAAGTCAAGGCGGCATGGTCGGTGAACACTATAAACTCCACCCCTTCAAGGTAGTGCCTCCATTTCTCTACAGCCCATACTACTCTCGGTCAACAACTACTACTCGGTCAACACATCATCCAGATCACCTGTGTAAAACAACTTCTCAGTCCCCGTACAGGCCACCATCTGTAACAATCAGCCCTAAACAAAACAAAGATTCTCTACTAAAGGGACTGAGTTACCACACGTCAAGAAGGTCCTTAGAAGTATAACCAAAATATAATTTATTATCACACAAGACCAAGGTGATCTGACGGCACCCTGTCACTGCCATCTGTCACAGTCGACTAACACCGAAACCCGGACACACCCCCCAGAACCAAACGGCTTCATCAAGCGAACAAAAAGTCACAAGTATAAGTCAATCAAATAACACCGTCCATCCACGCTTGAGATTGCGGGTCCGTCGGAGGCCAAAAGGAAGTATAATCCCCGAAATAATCCAACAAAAAAAAGGAGGGAAAAAAATCAAAATGCGATCGCTCTGTTGTATCACGCCAAAAAAGTTCAATAAACTGGAACGGTCTCACCAGTTCTGATGCGTGGTGTGGTCACCAAGTCCGATGGGGGAGCAAGCACTCATCCTCCTGCGTGCGTAGCTCATCCCCAGTACACTCCAGCACGCCCGTCCGTGTGCCCAAATCCAAGGACCCGATCTTCGTTTTTTTTTTTTTGTCTTTTATTCCTTTTTTCGGTCGTTGTGGTGATATGTCCAACACGATTTCTTAGCGGTGGCTGCAGCTGACCCGCTGACGCCTTGTCACGCTTCTCACAGGTTTCCGGCGTCTCTGTCTGGGGGGCCGTCCCTCCTACCTGTTGCACACCTTTATCAGATCCGGTGCGGCATCTAAATCACGGAAAAATCCCGGCTGTCATACCCCTCCCTACCTCATGACCTCAGTGGAGCCTAATCATTCATTTTCACAGTCCTGTTTGACAGTTAAATTTGACATACATTATGTCAAGTTGCTCAAGAACTGCGCACCTATTTACAGATATCTACATGTATACGTACATCCATACGTGCATACATACATTTTTTCCATGTACACTTAATCAATGTGACAGTGTCACAACCTTCAGATCCCTGAACATGCTGATTCAAAGACTGGTGGAGTCTTGGAACTCCTGGTCCTTCTGTCGCTTAAATCGTGTCATTTTTTTTTTATCATTACCAGCACAAAACAGAAGGAAGAAAGCCAAAAAACGGGCCAATGAGCAACAGCCAGGGACAGGTCCGGGGGGGCCTGAAAGTGGACCGGACCAAACTCCGAGCAGTGATCACCCTCTTGGAGACTCCTGGGGCCCCCCAACACCAGCTGAGGGCCCCAAAAGGGAGAAAGACTCCTGCTGGGTCCATGATGTGGTGGTTTGCACTGTTAAAGGTTAGCGGTTCAGAGGTAAACAAGAGGCAGGAAACTCCAACAAACAAAGTCTTTATTGATCCAAAGAAATCCTTAACAAAAGCTAGCTTCCCATAGAAAGAATGAAGAGATGGGATGGACGGATGAGAGGGCAGGCGTCCACGAGACAAGAACATGGGTAGAGAGACAGCAGGACAACAGACCAACCAGCACCAATGGAGAGAACAAACGAGACACAGGAGGGAACAAACAAGACACAGGTGGGAACAAACGAGACACAGTGGGAACAAACGAGACACAGGTGGGAACAAACAAGACACAGTGGGAACAAACGAGACACAGGTGGGAACAAATGAGACACAGGTGGGAACAAATGAGACACAGGTGGGAACAAATGAGACACAGGTGGGAACAAATGAGACACAGGTGGGAACAAACGAGACACAGGTGGGAACAAACGAGACACAGGAGGGAACAAACGAGACACAGGAGGGAACAAACAAGACACAGGTAGGAACAAACGAAACACAGAGGGAACAAACGAGACACAGGAGGGAACAAACGAGACACAGGAGGGAACAAACAAGACACAGGTGGGAACAAACAAGACACAGGTGGGAACAAACGAGACACAAGAGGGAACAAACGAGACACAGGTGGAAACAAACGAGACACAGGTGGGAACAAACGAGACACAGGTGGGAACAAACGAGACACAGGTGGGAACAAACGAGACACAGGAGGGAACAAACAAGACACAGGTAGGAACAAACGAAACACAGAGGGAACAAACGAGACACAGGAGGGAACAAACGAGACACAGGTGGGAACAAACGAGACACAGGTAGGAACAAACGAGACACAAGTGGGAACATCATGAACTGTCAGATCCAGAGACATCTGACGTTTGTCTCTGATGAAATGATTCCGCTCTATAAACCGCCACGTTTGCTCTTCTTCTTCCTGGAAACATCTCTGAGTCTTCGCTCCTACCTCCACTGTGATGTGCAGCGGGTCCACGATCTGCCAGATCATCAGGGACAGGAAGTCGACGGCGAGCAGGACGCCCACCGTGGTGCAGAGCTTCCACGGTTCCAGGTGCTGCTGGGAAACAAGAGGTGGTGGTTACCGTGGCAACGCAGCGGAAAGGTCTCGAGCGCGGGGGAGGAGGGGAGCCACAAATAGACCAGAAATCAAAGATCCATCCTGACTAATCGAGTGTTGTCGCCATGACAACAGAGCAGGCCGTGATGATGACATCACCACTCCCTACAGCTGTGCCTTTATTTATCTGTAATCATTTTAATTAATTTGACGGGTCTCAGGTCAGAGGACAACTGTGAAGACTTTGAATATGTTATCTACATGACATCATCAGATGAGAATCTGAAGAAGTCTCAGTATGCCAGGGAAAAGGCCAACAATCAGTAATGGATGCCTAATCATGTCTGAGCTGTTGCAGATGTTCCTCCAGGACCTTTTACAGATGTGTTGCTGCCATCAAATCCAAAGTGAGATCATATGGACCTCCAGGATCATTTACCTTCCTCTTGTCCTTTTTCTCATCCTTCTTGGTGAAGACGGTGTGGACCCACCAGATCTTGGTGAACATGCTGCCGTAAGCGAGACTGAAGCCCAGACCGAGGAGCCACAGACGAAACTGGGAAACGAGAGCGAACAGAAGAGGTTTCACTCTCAAACCAACGCTGAGCTGTGGGAGGACACGAAAACCCTCTGAGGGACATTGACTTCAACGTTTCAGTGGTTTGATCTCACCGCTGTCCATCTCTAATCCTCAGGGAGTCAGTCTTTCATAGACGCTGTTTCAGTACCAAACCATTAGCTCAGTCCCGTCTCTGCCGTTAGAGCCGTTTCTGACTCTTTTAGGGCCGTTCCTGACTCTTTAAGGGCCGTCCCTGACTCTTTTAGGGCCGTTCCTGACTCTTTTAGGGTCGTTCCTGACTCTTTTAGGGCCGTTCCTGACTCTTTAAGGGCTGTTTCTGACTCTTTTAGGGTCGTTCCTGACTCTTTTAGGGCCGTTCCTGACTCTTTAAGGGCCGTCCCTGACTCTTTTAGGGCCGTCCCTGACTCTTTTAGGGCCGTTGCTGAGTCTTTTAGGGCCGTTCCTGAGTCTTTAAGGGCTGTTTCTTACTCTTTAAGGGTCGTTCCTGACTCTTTAAGGGCCGTCCCTGACTCTTTAAGGGCCGTTCCTGACTCTTTTAGGGTCGTTCCTGATCCTTATAGGGCCGTTCCTGACTCTTTAAGGGCCGTCCCTGACTCTTTTAGGGCCGTTCCTGACTCTTTAAGGGCCGTCCCTGACTCTTTAAGGGCCGTCCCTGACTCTTTAAGGGCCGTTCCTGACTCTTTTAGGGTCGTTCCTGACTCTTTAAGGGTCGTTCCTGACTCTTTAAGGGCCGTTCCTGACTCTTTAAGGGCTGTTTCTGACTCTTTAAGGGTCGTTCCTGACTCTTTAAGGGTCGTCCCTGACTCTTTAAGGGTCGTTCCTGACTCTTTTAGGGTCGTTCCTGACTATTTTAGGGTCAGTCCTGACCCTTATAGAGCCGTTCCTGACTCTTTAAGGGCCGTTCCTGACTCTTTTAGGGTTGTCCTTACTCTTTAAGGGCCGTTCCTGACTCTTTTAGGGGCGTTCCTGACTCTTTGAGGGCCGTTCCTGACTCTTTAAGGACGGTTCTTGACTCTTTAAATGCCGTTCCTAACTATTTTAGGGTCGTTCCTGATCCTTATAGGGCTGTTCCTGACTGTTTAAGGGCCGTCCCTGACTCTTTTAGGGTCGTCCCTGACTCTTTTAGGGTCGTTCCTGACTCTTTTAGGGTCGTTCCTGACTATTTTAGGGTCAGTCCTGACCCTTATAGAGCCGTTCCTGACTCTTTAAGGGCCGTTCCTGACTCTTTAAGGGCCGTTCTTGTCTCTTTTAGGGTCGTTCCTGACTCTTTTAGAGGCGTTCCTGACTCTTTAAGGGCCGTTCCTGACTCTTTAAGGATGGTTCTTGACTCTTTAAATGCCGTTCCTAACTATTTTAGGGTCGTTCCTGATCCTTATAGGGCCGTTCCTGACTCTTTAAGGGTCGTTCCTGACTCTTTAAGGGTCGTCCCTGTCTCTTTTAGGGTCGTTCCTGACTCTTTTTGGGTCGTTCCTGACTCTTTTTGGGTCGTTCCTGACTATTTTAGGGTCAGTCCTGACCCTTATAGAGCCGTTCCTGACTCTTTAAGGGCCGTTCCTGACTCTTTTAGGGTTGTCCTTACTCTTTAAGGGCCGTTCCTGACTCTTTAAGGGCCGTTCTTGTCTCTTTTAGGGTCGTTCCTGACTCTTTTAGAGGCGTTCCTGATTCTTTAAGGACGGTTCTTGACTCTTTAAATGCCCTTCCTAACTATTTTAGGGTCGTTCCTGACTCTTTTAAAGGCGTTCCTAACTATTTTAGGGTCGTTCCTGATCCTTATAGGGCCGTTCCTGACTGTTTAAGGGCTGTTCCTGACTCTTTTAGGGTCGTTCCTGACTCTTTAAGGGCCGTTCCTGACTCTTTTAGGGCTGTTCCTGACTCTTTAAGGGCTCTTCCTGACTCTTTAAGGGCCGTTCTTGTCTCTTTTAGGGCCGTTCCTAACTCTTTTAGGGTCATTCCTGACTATTTTAGGGTCAGTCCTGACCCTTATAGGGCCGTTCCTGACTCTTTTAGGGCCGTTCCTGACTCTTTAAGGGCCTTTCCTGACTCTTTAAGGGCCGTCCTTGTCTCTTTTAGGGCCGTTCCTGACTCTTTTAGGGTCGTTCCTGACTCTTTAAATGCCGTTCCTGACTATTTTAGGGTTGTTCCTGACCCTTATAGGGCCGTTCCTTACCCTTTAAGGGCCGTTACTGACTCTTTTAGGGCCGTTCCTGACTCTTTTAGGGCCGTTCCTGACTCTTTAAGGGCCGTTCCTGACTCTTTAAGGGCCGTTCCTGACTCTTTAAGGGCCGTTCCTGACTCTTTTAGGGCGGTTCCTGACTCTTTTAGGGCCGTTCTTGACGCTTTTACAGCCGTTTCTGACTCTTTTAGAGTCGTTCCTGACTCTTTAAGGGCCGTTCCCATAGTGCGAATTACAGGGGGGTTTGACCCCCCTAATTACAACTTCGACCCCCCTAAAAAAGGGACAAATTGTCATTTTTGTCATCCTCGACCCCCCTAAAGAAGGGACAAATTGTAATTTTTGTCATCTCTAGAAAATGTTGACCCCCCCAATTGTCATTGTATAATTCACACTCTGGCCGTTCTTGACTCTTTTAGGGCCGTTCTTGACTCTTTTAGGGCCGTTCCTGACTCTTTAAGGGCCGTCCCTGACTCTTTTAGGGCCGTCCCTGACTCTTTTAGGTCTTTTAGGGCCGTTCCTGAGTCTTTTAGGGCCGTTCCTGAGTCTTTAAGGGCTGTTTCTTACTCTTTAAGGGTCGTTCCTGACTCTTTAAGGGTCGTTCCTGACTCTTTTAGGGCCGTTCCTGACTCTTTAAGGGCTGTTTCTGACTCTTTTAGGGCCGTTCCTGACTCTTTAAGGGTCGTCCCTGACTCTTTTAGGGTCGTTCCTGATCCTTATAGGGCCGTTCCTGACTCTTTAAGGGCCGTCCCTGACTCTTTTAGGGCCGTTCCTGACTCTTTAAGGGCCGTCCCTGACTCTTTTAGGGCCGTTCCTGACTCTTTTAGGGTCGTTCCTGACTCTTTTAGGGCCGTTCCTGACTCTTTAAGGGCTGTTTCTGACTCTTTAAGGGCTGTTTCTGACTCTTTAAGGGTCGTTCCTGACTCTTTAAGGGTCGTCCCTGACTCTTTAAGGGTCGTTCCTGACTCTTATAGGGTCGTTCCTGACTATTTTAGGGTCAGTCCTGACCCTTATAGAGCCGTTCCTGACTCTTTAAGGGCCGTTCCTGACTCTTTTAGGGTTGTCCTTACTCTTTAAGGGCCGTTCCTGACTCTTTTAGGGGCGTTCCTGACTCTTTGAGGGCCGTTCCTGACTCTTTAAGGACGGTTCTTGACTCTTTAAATGCCGTTCCTAACTATTTTAGGGTCGTTCCTGATCCTTATAGGGCCGTTCCTGACTGTTTAAGGGCCGTCCCTGACTCTTTTAGGGTCGTCCCTGACTCTTTTAGGGTCGTTCCTGACTATTTTAGGGTCAGTCCTGACCCTTATAGAGCCGTTCCTGACTCTTTAAGGGCCGTTCCTGACTCTTTAAGGGTCGTTCCAGACTCTTTTAGGGCCGTTCCTGACTCTTTAAGGGCCGTTCCTGACTATTTAAAGGCTGTTCCTGACTCTTTTAGGGCCGTTCCTGACTCTTTAAGGGCCGTTCCTGACTCTTTAAGGGCCGTTCCTGACTCTTTAAGGGTCGTTCCTGACTCTTTAAGGGCCGTTCCTGACTCTTTAAGGGCCGTTCCTGACTATTTAAAGGCTGTTTCTGACTCTTTAAGGGCCGTTCCTGGCTCTTTAAGGGCCGTTCCTGACTCTTTAAGGGCTGTTCCTGACTCTTTAAGGGTCGTTCCAAACTCTTTTAGGGCCGTTCCTGACTCTTTAAGGGCCGTTCCTGACTCTTTTAGGGCCGTTCCTGACACTTTAAAGGCTGTTCCTGACTCTTTAAGGGTCGTTCCAAACTCTTTTAGGGCCGTTCCTGACTCTTTTAGGGCCGTTCCTGACTCTTTAAGGGCCGTTCCTGACTCTTTTAGGGCGGTTCCTGACTCACTAAGGGCCGTTCCTGACTCACTAAGGGCCGTTCCTGACTCACTAAGGGCCGTTCCTGACTCTTTAAGGGCCGTTCCCATAGTGCGAATTACAGGGGGGTTTGACCCCCCTAATTACAACTTCGACCCCCCTAAAAAAGGGACAAACTGTCATTTTTGTCATCCTTGACCCCCCTAAAGAAGGGACAAATTGTAATTTTTGTCATCTCTAGAAAATGTTGACCCCCCCAATTGTCATTGTATAATTCACACTCTGGCCGTTCCTGACTCTTTTAGGGCCGTTCTTGACTCTTTTAGGGCCGTTCCTGACTCTTTTAGTGCCGTTCCTGACTCTTTAAGGGCCATTCTTGACTCTTTTAGGGCCATTCCTGACTCTTTTAGGGCCAGTCCTGACTCTTTTAGGGCCAGTCCTGACTCTTTTAGGGCCAGTCCTGACTCTTTAAGGGCCGTTCCAAACTCTTTTAGGGCCGTTCCTGACTCTTTAAGGGCCGTTCCTGACACTTTAAAGGCTGTTCCTGACTCTTTTAGGGCCGTTCCTGACTCTTTAAGGGCCGTTCCTGACTCTTTAAGGGCCGTTCCTGACTCTTTTAGGGCCGTTCCTGACTCTTTAAGGGTCGTTCCAGACTCTTTTAGGGCCGTTCCTGACTATAAGGGCCGTTCCTGACTATTTAAAGGCTGTTTCTGACTCTTTAAGGGCCGTTCCTGGCTCTTTAAGGGCCGTTCCTGACTCTTTAAGGGCCGTTCCTGACTCTTTAAGGGCTGTTCCTGACTCTTTAAGGGTCGTTCCAAACTCTTTTAGGGCCGTTCCTGACTCTTTAAGGGCCGTTCCTGACTCTTTAAAGGCTGTTTCTGACTCTTTAAGGGCTGTTTCCGACTCTTTAAGGGCCGTTACTGACTCTTTTAGGGCCGTTCCTGACTCTTTAAGGGCCGTTCCTGACTCTTTAAGGGCCGTTCTTGTCTCTTTTAGGGCCGTTCCTGACTCTTTTAGGGCCGTTCTTGACTCTTTAATGGCCGTTCCTGACTCTTTAAGGGCCGTTCCTGTAGCTGCATAAACCTGGCTGAATTTGTGTAATTCATGTCATGTTTCTAAACTTATTTTAGAAACCTGCAAATGTCAGGAGGAAAAATCAGAAATTCTGAATTTATGAATTTGCAAAATTGTGAAATAAAAAGTTACATAAACTATAGAATTAATAAAAGAAAATGCAGAAATTATAACGTTATTAATTTACAAATTTAAAATATAAAACAGAACTTCTTATTTCATAAATTCAGAGATTTTGCAAAAAATATATAATCAATTTAAAAAATAAGTTAATGAATAAAATCTTACTTAATGAACTTGCACAATTTAGAAAGAAAAATCTGAAATTCTGAATTTGTGACAAAAAAAGTAGAATTTCTTGTTAAATAAAATTTAGAATTTATGCAAGAAAACAGAAATTATTTCTTAATAAACCTACACATTTGCAAGAGAAAATGCAGAATTTCTGACTAGATAAATTCACAGATTTTGCTTAAAAGAAAATTTTCACTTATAAACTTGCAAATTTGTTAAAGAAAAATTAGAAATTCTAAATTCATGAGTTTTCAACATTGTGAAATAATGCAAAATATGCCAAATAAAGCATTTTTCTGGACTCCAGAAAAAATGCTGAATTTATGACTTTATAAATTCACAATGTTGCAGGAAAATTAAGTCATTTAAATTTTATTAACTTTAAAACCCCTAATACCCCTAGTGGCTTTAGGGACTTAGTGTATCCATCTACTTGAGTATTTTCTGTTTCTGTTACGTAATGAATGTTCTGGTTGTCTAAACCTGCTCTGAACAATGAGTAACCCTGACAGTGACAATCATCATCTGCCTCCTGGTAGCTGAAGCAGTCAGTTCTGGTCAGTCTGGAGCAGCGAACCTGGCAGACGACTGGAAACTGGTTCCTGTGGACGTGGAGGCTGTCGATGCCCAGAGGAAAGATGGCAGCCAGAGCCATCATGCAGCCCACTGCAGTCATGTTGTTTAGGTAGGGCTGAGAGTTCTGGATGTACCTGCAGATAATCAGGAATGAGGACAAGCATCATGGGGACAGGAATTCCAGGAATTCCAGTTCCCTAAAGCCCTGTCAGTCACCAGTGAACTGGTTTCAGAGCCACAAACTAATCATTCCTCGTGTCTGTCTTGAACACAGCCTACTATGACGCAGCCTCCACCGTGCTTCACCACTGACTGTGACTGAGATGAAGATCAGATCATGTTTGATGACAAATTAATGCAGCAAACCAGTTCACCACGAGGCACTGGCATACTTTCACTGGTTAAGGTGGAGGTGAGCTCCGGTACCTGACGCTGCTGTTGTAGATGTTGAAAGTCAGACAGATGATGCTGAGCAGGATTCCCAACCCGGCGAAGACAGACATGGACACAAAGAGCTTCTGTGACAGGTAGCGAAACTCTTCGATAACCATGGTCTGGTCTGCTGGAGGTCCGGGGCCTGATGGAGAGGCGGGAGATGTGACGTGAGTAAAGAGAACATCGACTAACGGAGACCTGCCAGCTAGCGGAGCAGAAAATGGCCCCTGGTGTTCGTCACGTCCACCAGTCACGTCTGCCAGTCACATCCGCCAATGCCTCGTCAGCGTTAGTGGCGAGTTCCCGTGTGGATCCACCACCAGGAGTTGTTTCATATTTACATCAGTCACACCCCCCCCCCCCCCATCTGATGACATCTTTACCATCAGGTAACACTCTCACCTGCTACCCAGGTAAGTGCGTTAACACTCAACACTCTCACCTGCTACCCAGGTAAAAGCGTTAACACTCAACACTCTCACCTGCTACCCAGGTAAGAGCGTTAACACTCAACACTCTCACCTGCTACCCAGGTAAGAGCGTTAACACTCAACACTCTCACCTGCTACCCAGGTAAGAGCGTTAACACTCAACACACTCACCTGCTACCCAGGTAAGAGCGTTAACACTCAACACTCTCACCTGCTACCCAGGTAAGAGCGTTAACACTGAACACTCTCACCTGCTACCCAGGTAAGAGCGTTAACACTCAACACTCTCACCTGCTACCCAGGTAAGTGCGTTAACACTCAACACTCTCACCTGCTACTCAGGTAAGAGCGTTAACACTCAACACTCTCACCTGCTACCCAGGTAAGAGCGTTAACACTCAACACTCTCACCTGCTACCCAGGTAAGAGCGCTAACACTCAACACTCTCACCTGCTACCCAGGTAAGAGCGTTAACACTGAACACTCTCACCTGCTACCCAGGTAAGAGCGTTAACACTCAACACTCTCACCTGCTACCCAGGTAAGAGCTTTAACACTCAACACTCTCACCTGCTACCCAGGTAAAAGCGTGAACACTCAACACTCTCACCTGCTACCCAGGTAAGAGCGATAACACTCAGCACTCTCACCTGCTACCCAGGTAAGAGCGTTAACACTCAACACTCTCACCTGCTACCCAGGTAAGAGCGTTAACACTCAACACTCTCACCTGCTACCCAGGTAAGAGCGTTAACACTCAACACTCTCACCTGCTACCCAGGTAAGAGCGTTAACACTCAACACTCTCACCTGCTACCCAGGTAAGAGCGTTAACACTCAACACTCTCACCTGCTACCCAGGTAAAAGCGTTAACACTCAACACTCTCACGGCTACCCAGGTAAGAGCATTAACACTCAACACTCTCACCTGCTACCCAGGTAAGAGCGATAACACTCAGCACTCTCATCTGCTACCTAGGTAAGAGCGTTAACACTCAACACTCTCACCTGCTACCCAGGTAAGAGCGTTGGGCCCAATCTTGGCACATGTCTGGACTTTGGTTTATTTGGTTTTGATTCGAGCTGCGTGTCGCTACCTGAGCTCGGATCAATTTTCCATCTTCGTTGGGCCTTTGGGCCTCGGTTAACATCCGGTTCAAACACCACGAGCCAAAACCTGAGCTCGGCAGCAAGCTGGTGCCGGTCATCAGCTAACGCTAGCTGGCTTCAGTAAACCTGCGAGTTTAACTTAACTAAAGCTTCATCTGTAATGTTGAGCAAGTTAAAGTCGTTTTATTCAGACATGAGAGTCTCTAAATTCAAGTGTCCCCACTTGTGTTGTTTCAAATCTAGAGTTTGAAATGTTTCATGAAGGAAACTCTGTATGCCGGGACAACTTCTGATGAAATCTTGGCTAGAAAGAAAGAAAGACTATATTTATCATAGTTAGGTCGTTTTTCTCGTGTCAACAGAGTTTTTCAGTGAAAACAGGAAGCGGCGGGAACGACGACTCCTAACGAGTGAGTGGGTGTGTTTGCTGAAGGCAGAGATCTCCTCCACTAAAACCTCTCTGCACCCCCGACAGAGGGATCAGGATAGCACGTTACCATGGTAACTGGCTCCATAATTGCTGCCATGGCACCGTAAGAGAAGCAGCGATGCGGTAACTGTTGCCAAGGAGACCAAATGAACAAGGAAAGAGAGAAGAGCAGCTTGAGAGCAAAAGTGTTGAGAGAAAAGAGTGGAAGGAGGTTGGACAGATGAAAACAGCAAACGAGAAGGAGAAAGCAGTTTGGTGGAACCAACGGAGCTTCAGCAGTGACCCGGGCAGCATCCTGTCACATGACCAGCAGGAAGGACACTGCTAACCATCCATGACAGCAGGACAGTTTACCAGTTTAGAACCAGAATGGAAACCAGTGGAGGAGTTTATACGATCATGCTTCTTTGTGCCGTGCGAAGACCACAGAGGAGACTGATCTGGACAGATCTGAGCACTGCAGGGGTCCAAAGTAGAGGGGGCCAACACCCTCCATGAGAAAAACTGCAACCTCCCTTCTTTTTTTTCCTTTTTTAAAGTAACAAAGGCAGACCAGAGACGTAGGAGAGACACAGAAACAATTCTGGAAAATAATTAATCAATAATTCTACAGTCTAAAGAAAAAAATTAATCCTGTAATATAAAGAAAAAAGTCATTCTTCTTAATGACAGCTAGACATCATCAGAACTGGATATGTCAGAAAAAGTTCAACATGGGACCTTTAAAAGGAAAATAAACGTGGCCAATATCAGAAAAACAAGAAAAGAAAATAGTGTATTTTCAACAAAATAGATCTCGGAGGAAACATACACTGTAAAAACTGTGTGGGGCCCAACATAGAGCCTTGAGGAACCCCACAAGTCAGAAGAGCTGCAGAAGAGGAACAGAAAAGGTTTGCAGTTCCTCTGCTGTCCACTAGAACTGCAGTGGTCAGTAGAGGAACTGCGACCTCTAGTGGTCAGTAGAGGAACTGCAGCCTCTAGTGGTCAGTAGAGGAACTGCAGCCTCTAGTGGTCGTTAGAGGAACTGCAGCCTCTAGTGGTCGGTAGAGGGCAGTGAGGAGCGTTACAGACACTGATGAAGATGACGTCACTCACCTATCCACCTGTCATTCCCGTACCAGGAGAGGTTGCCTTTGGTGCTGTCATAGTAACCAATCTTCTTATAGCTTCCTCCTGACAGAGAAAGAGACAAAACAGAGGAATGTTCCAGTCTGCATTGAAGCATTTAGAACTTCATGGGCAGAAAAGAAAACAAGAAAAGAAAATTCCAGCAGATGTGTCATCAAGAGTTCAATCAGCCTTAAAATTATGTAAATGCAGGTCAGAGCTATTTGTAACTAGTTATCTCCCTATTTAGAGAGAACTGGACCTCCACCAGTCTAGTTCATCCTGGTCCAGTTTCCAGATGTCTGAAGGAGTCACGTTCATCTGCTCCACCAGTTCTCCACCAGTAGAACCACCATGGGAATGTCCACCATCATAGTCCTCAGGAAGGAGACGGTCCTGAGTCCCAGAACAGAAGCTGAACAGCTGGTCAGAGAGGGTCATCATCCACAGAGAAACCAGTCCTGGACCAACATGGACTGAAGAACCACTCAGCCAGGAAGAAGACATTACTCCAGAAGAGACAGAACAAAGACAGATTACAGTTTGGAGACGCTCACAGGGACAAAGAGCTTCATTTCTGGAGACATGTCCTGGTCTGATGGAACTAAAACTGGACTGTTTGGACATGATGACCATCGTTACATCTGGAGGAGAAAGACCTGAGAACACCATCCAGCTGTGGAGTACGGGAGTGGCAGCATCATGATGTGGGAGGGACTGGTGGACTTCACTAGATAGATGACATCATGAGGAAAGAACATTCTGGAGAAATATTGAAGCAACATCTCAGACATCAGCCAGGAAGTTAAAGCTTAGACACTAATGGGTCTCCAGATGGACGATGACCCTGAACACACCACCAGATTAGTTACTGAGAGGTTTCAGGACTACAGAGTCCATGTTCTGGAGTGGACACCACAGAGACCTGATCTCAGTCCTGGAGAACATCTGTGATCAGAGCTGAACAGGAGACCTCGAGACCTGACCCAGTTCCTCCAGTTCTGTCAGGAGGACCGGACCAGAATTCAGGAAACTACAGAGAGAAGCTTCTGGAAGGAAACCAGAACCACTGAGCCGAGACAGTTTAGAGACGACGAGACCAGATACTGAGGACATGATGGAGACGTACCTTGGAGCTGTTCGATCAGAGTCCAGGCCATTCGAGAACCCTGAGCGTCAAACACAACGTGACCCTGGAAGAAAATCAAACACTTTCGTTATTTTAACAGCGTCACTTCTTTATTATTCTACCTTATTCTCTCTAAAACTTTATTCAAGCAGAAAGGTGGGTTTTGTTTTTCCAATTTTATTAGATTACAACTAGGGCTGGGCAAGTTAATGCGTTATTATCGCGTTAACTCATTAATTTATTAACGCTGACTTTTATTTTATCATGCGTTAACGCATGTTGTGTTAAGCTCCACTGAAAACAAATTGCCAAATGTGCTGGGCACCCCGAGAACTGAGACACAGAGACCAGAGTTGTATTACAAGAATCCAGAATTTATTGTTGGGGCCAGAATTTTTCAGGTGAGGTGTTTGAGTGTGTGTTGGTGCTGGGAGTGAGTGGGGTGTGTTTGGCTATGTGTGAGAAATTATATGAATATAAGCGGAGTGAGGGGGATGAGGGTTGAAGAGATGTAAATGTTGAAAAAAAGTGTTGAGAATGTGCTGCAAACCCGATGGAGAGATGGAGTCCGAGGTCCAGGGGAGAATCCAGGATCCAAAGGAGAGCGAGGGAGGGACTGGAGACACAGGACTGGAACTGAGGCTTTGTCTGGAGGCAAAGAGTGAGACTGAGATTATCCGAGGTCTGGATCACAACAGTGGAAATGGTGGAACAATCGTTGGAGCAGGAAACTTAGCAGGAACATCTGGAGGAGCTTGGACTAACCACAATGGTCAACGTTCAAGCACCGGGCGCCGGTCCTCAGCAGCCTTAGTAGAGAGCCGCCTTGATTGTCGGCGGCTGCAGCTGGGCTGATGGTGAGTGCCCACACCTGTGCTGGCTGAGGTAGACGGGCCCTGGCTCAGATGGGAGGAAGAGGGAGGACCAGGAATCCTGCCACGACGTGGGCGTGGCCGAGGCACAACAGTACCCCCCCCCCCTCAGGGGAGGCACCCGACGACCGCCCAACAGCATCCGGGTGGTCCCGATAGAAGTCGTCCAGTAGGGAAGGGTCTGCAAGGTAGGAGGGGGGGTACCCAGCTTCGATCCTCCAGACCGAACCCCTCCCAGTCCACAAGGTACTGGAAACCCCGCCCCCGACGGCGGACGTCAAGCAACCTGCGGACAGGCCACACAGGGTCACCATCCGACAAGACGCGGGGGGGGCGGCGGAACAGGACCAGGGAGACACAGGGAGCTAGTGGCCACAGGCTTCAGCAGTGATATGTGGAAGACGGGGTGAACCTTAAGTGATGGAGGGAGAACCAAACGGACCGCAGAGGGGTTGATGATGCGATCAATGGTGTACGGCCCCACATATCGGGGGTCCAGTTTACAGGTCGAGGTCTGAGAGGTCTGGAGGGGTAGATCCCGGGCCAGCAACCAAACTTTCTGACCGGGTCTATAGGCAGGGGCTGGCACCCGTCGCCGGTTGGCATAGCGACGGGCACGCTCTGTAGCACGAAGCAGCGCTGCCCGGGCAGTCTTCCAGGTGCGCCAACACCGGCGAAGGTGGGCCCTGGTGGAGGGGACAGCCACCTCAAGCTCCTGTTGAGGAAACAGCGGAGGTTGATAACCAAGTGAACACTGGAATGGGGACATGGCAGTGGCAGAGCTCTTCATGGTGTTAAGGGATTACTCCACCCAGGGGAGGTATGTAGACCAGGAGGCGGGGTTGCTGGAGGCAACACATCGGAGGGACGCCTCAACGGCTTGGTTGGCCCTTTCCGCCTGCCCGTTAGATTGGGGGTGGTACCCCGAGGTGAGACTGGCAGTGGCTCCAATACCTTTACAAAAAGCCCGCCAAACTTTTGAAGTGAATTGGGGTCCACGGTCGGAAACAATGTCAGAGGGGATTCCGTGGAGGCGGACCACATGGAGGGTGAGGAGATCCGCGGTCTCTGCTGCTGATGGAAGCTTGGAGAGAGGAACAAGATGGACTGACTTAGAGAAACGGTCGACTATGGTCAGGATGGTGTCATACCCCTGGGATACAGGGAGACCGGTTACAAAGTCCAGGGCTATGTGGGACCATGGTCGACTGGGGACAGGAAGGGGCTGAAGAAGGCCTGCGGGAGGACGATGGGAGGCCTTGTTACGAGCACAGGTGGTGCAGGCTGCTACAAACTCCCTGACGTCTTCACGGAGAGTGGGCCACCAGAACCTGCGACTGATGAATTCTGCTGTCCGGCGCTCCCCAGGGTGGCAGGCAACCTGGCTGGAGTGACCCCATTCCAACACCTGGGAACGAGCAGTGGTGGGGACGAACAGCTTATTAGGGGGTCCATTACCTGGATCAGGTTGGGTCTGCTGGGCTTCCTCCACTAGCGATTCAATGGCCCAGGTGACGACACCTACCACCCGGGCAGGTGGAAGGATGGTGTCGGGACCCTGCAGAACGTCGGGTTCACCCTGGGAAAAATGACGGGAGAGGGCATCTGCCCTGACGTTCATGGAGCCCGGACGGTAGGTGAGAACAAAATCAAACCGGCTGAAAAACAGAGCCCAGCGGGCCTGCCTGGAGTTTAGTCTCTTAGCCGTCCTCATATAGGCTAGATTTTTGTGATCAGACCAGACGATAAATGGCTGCTTAGCTCCCTCCAGCCAGTGTCTCCACTCTTTTAGCACCTCATGGACTGCTAGGAGCTCCTTGTTGCCCACATCATAGTTTTTCTCAGCGGCCTCCAGTCGTCGTGAGAAATAGGCGCAGGGGTGAATCCTCTGGTCCTCTGACCGCTGAGATAGGACAGCCCCGATGCTGTTATCGGAGGCGTCCACCTCGACAATAAATTGTCGAGAGGGGTCTGGATGGATAAGCACCGGAGCAGTGGAGAATAATTTCTTCAGCTTGGAGAACGCTGCCTCAGCCTCGGGTGTCCAGGAGAAAGGGCATGAGGGGGAAGTCAAGGCATTGAGAGGGGCTGCCACTTGGCTGAATCCCTTGATGAACCATCGGATGAAACCAGCGAACCCCAGGAACCATCTTAATTGAGTCCGGTCAGTGGGGGAGGGCCACTCCACCACTGCTTTGATCTTAGCAGGGTCAGCCCGCATGCACCCTTCCTCAACCACATTTCCAAGGTATGTCACAGTGTTCGTGTGGAAAACGCATTTTTCGGCCTTGACATAGAGGCGGTTCTCCAGCAACCGCTCAAGGACCTTGCGGACATGCTGGTGGTGGTCTTCCAAGGATCTGGAGAATATAAGGATATCATCCAGATACACCACCACAAACACATTAAGCATGTCCCTGAGAACGTCGTTGACGAGGGCCTGGAACACGGCGGGAGCGTTGCAAAGCCCAAAAGGCATCACCAGGTATTCGAAGTGGCCTAGGTGGGTCTTGAAGGCTGTCTTCCACTCATCCCCTAGTCGTATTCGGACTAAGTGGTAGGCGTTACGAAGATCTAATTTCGTAAAGACTCGGGCATGTGTCAGAGGTTCAAAAGCGGAACTAAGAAGAGGAAGGGGGTAGCTATTCTTCACCGTGATGTCATTAAGGGTACGGAAATCAATACAAGGCCTAAGGCCACCGTCTTTCTTTGCCACAAAAAAGAAACCTGCTGCAAGGGGGGATGACGATGGTCTTATTATACCAGAGGCTAGGGACTCAGCAATATAATCCCGCATCGCCTCCTTCTCTGGAATGGAGAGATTATAGAGCCGTCCTTTGGGAAGGACAGCCCCGGGAAGAAGGTCGATGGAGATATCATAGGGCCGATGAGGGGGAAGTGAAAGTGCTTTGTCTTTACTAAATACCTGGGCTAGGTCGTGATAGACTGGAGGGACCCCTGTGAGATCTGGGGGAGAGGACACAGGCTTAGGCTGGCTAGGTTGGGACAGAGCAGACCGCAGACAGGTGGCATGACAAGCAGTACTCCACCCTAAAATCCGCCCTGAGGCCCAGGAGATGTGAGGTTCATGTCTCTCTAGCCACGGTCTACCCAACACCAGAGGTGCAGTGGGGGCGTGCAGAACCAGCAGACGAATGGGCTCTGAATGGTTACCCGAAAGAGTGAGGGTGAGGGTGACGGTGGAGTGCAAAATAGGGCCCAAACGGTGCCCATCTATGGCCTGGGGAGACAAAGCGTGGTCAAGGGGAACTAAAGGAATACCTGCTTGGTGAGCCACAGAGATATCCAGAAAGTTTTCGTCAGCACCCGAGTCAATTAAGGCACCAATAGAAAAGAATCGCTTGTCCCAGGAAAGGGTACAGGGAAAAAGACGGTTTGAGTCATGTTTGGGCTGAGAAAAAGAAGCTTTGCTCACCAGGATCGCCCCTACTGGCGAGCGACTGCGTTTGGGTGAACTGGGCAGGCCTGGATGTAATGTCCTGCTTCCCCACAGTAGAGGCACAGCTGGTTTCTCAGCCTCTGTTCTCTCACTTCCTTGGAAAGTCGAGACCATCCAATCTCCATGGGCTCCCCTGATCCGGAAGAGGATGGCATCTCCGGGAGCCGGCTGGGCAGAGGGGAAACAGGGGTTGAGGTAGCGGCGCGGCTGGGGGCTGAGCGAGGAGGATTACGGAGAGCTCTCTCCGCACGACGTTCCTGAAGCCGTGAATCAATCTTGAGTGCGCGACTGATCAGATCGTTGAGGGATCCTGGGTTGTCATGGACGAGGAGGTCTTTCACAGCATCACTTAATCCTTTATAGTAGATGCTGAAGAGGGCGATGTTGTCCCAACGGCTCTCCATAGCCAGTATCCTGAACTCCAGCGTGTAGTCCGCCACGGAGCGAGAGCCCTGGTGAAGTGTGAGTAAACGGTTGGCGGCGCCCTGTCCGTCTGCAGGATGGTCAAACACAGCCTGGAACTCGGCCTTGAACTGTGAATAATCAGAGGAAAAACTAGGGTTATTTTCAACAGCTGATATGGCCCAACTGAGGGCCTTGTCGGTCAGGAGGGACATGATGAGTGCAACTTTAGATCCGTCCGTGGAGTATCTGGATGGTTGATGTGTGAATAACAATTCACATTGTGCAAGAAAACCCCTCAGTTTATTAAAGTTGCCATCGAAGGGCCTGGAACTGGCTAAATTGGGCTCAACTTGTAGCTGTGGGGGATGGGGTGGATCAGTGTTGGCACCAGGATTGGAATCCGGGGTCTCTCTGGCTCTAACTTGGACCGTGAGCGACTTTAGGGATTGCTGAATGGCTGCCAGAGAAGAAGCCACAGCATCGACCTGGTCTGAGAGATTACTCACAGAGGTGGCAGTCATCTGTGAAGAACCTTCTAGGGTAGCAATTTTTGACTGTAGGGCTGGGAATGCTTCGTTCAGTTCCACCTGGAGTCTGGAGAGGTGACCAGCCTGTTTGGCCACTGCCCGGTGTAGTTCGGTTGGGCTTATGTCCTCAGTTCCTGGGGACCCAGCTTGGCTCATGATGGCTTGAACGTTCTGTTAAGCTCCACTGAAAACAAATTGCCAAATGTGCTGGGCACCCCGAGAACTGAGACACAGAGACCAGAGTTGTATTACAAGAATCCAGAATTTATTGTTGGGGCCAGAATTTTTCAGGTGAGGTGTTTGAGTGTGTGTTGGTGCTGGGAGTGAGTGGGGTGTGTTTGGCTATGTGTGAGAAATTATATGAATATAAGCGGAGTGAGGGGGATGAGGGTTGAAGAGATGTAAATGTTGAAAAAAAGTGTTGAGAATGTGCTGCAAACCCGATGGAGAGATGGAGTCCGAGGTCCAGGGGAGAATCCAGGATCCAAAGGAGAGCGAGGGAGGGACTGGAGACACAGGACTGGAACTGAGGCTTTGTCTGGAGGCAAAGAGTGAGACTGAGATTATCCGAGGTCTGGATCACAACAGTGGAAATGGTGGAACAATCGTTGGAGCAGGAAACTTAGCAGGAACATCTGGAGGAGCTTGGACTAACCACAATGGTCAACGTTCAAGCACCGGGCGCCGGTCCTCAGCAGCCTTAGTAGAGAGCCGCCTTGATTGTCGGTGGCTGCAGCTGGGCTGGTGGTGAGTGCCCACACCTGTGCTGGCTGAGGTAGACGGGCCCTGGCTCAGATGGGAGGAAGAGGGAGGACCAGGAATCCTGCCACGACGTGGGCGTGGCCGAGGCACAACATGTTGCTCACATGCTTTTGTTTTGAAAAGTCTGTTACTGGCTGCTGCGGAACCGGAAAAGAATTACACTACTTTGGAATTCATTATTTGATTTTGCGTATACAATGCGATTAATCGTGATTAATCAGGGAAATAATGCGATTAATTGCGATTAAAAATTTAAATTGTTGCCCAGGCCTAATTGCAACATTATAAGTTGTTTTTCTCTTGCCGGTTTGTGAGATCATGAAGTCAGAAATTTTTTTTTTGTTTTTTTTTGGTTTATACCACTGGTTTGTACCAGCAGTGCAGTTTGGGGTTAAATTAAAATGTTGACCTAAAATGTTGCTAACTAGCTAGAGTTATTTTCTTCTTCAAGGTTAACAGATAAATGGGTCATTTTCAAGAGTTTGAACTCGCCCATCATTCTGGAGTTTTACTAAATGAGGCCTAGAGACGCCCCCTGGTACCCCTGGTGCCCCTGGTACCCTGGATGCCCCTGGTGCCACTGGTACCCTGGATGCCCCTGGTGCCCCTGGTGCCCCTGGTGCCCCTGGTGCCCCTGGTGCCCCAGATGCCCCTGGTGCCCTGGATGCCCCTGGTGCCACTGGTACCCTGGATGCCCCTGGTGCCACTGGTACCCCAGATGCCCCTGGTGCCCCTGGTACCCTGGTTGCCCCTGGTGCCCCTGGTACCCTGGATGCCCCTGGTGCCCCTGGTGCCCTGGATGCCCCTGGTGCCCCTGGTACCCCAGATGCCCCTGGTGCCCCTGGTGCCCCTGGTACCCGGGTTGCCCCTGGTATCCTGGATGCCCCTGGTGCCCCTGGTGCCCTGGATGCCCCTGGTGCCACTGGTGCCCCTGGTACCCCAGATGCCCCGGTACCCCTGAAGAACCTCATCCTCTCCAGAGCTGCATCTCCTCCTTGAGGTTCGGGAACTTACTGAAACTCCTTCAAAGGAGCTGGTGTTCATTGCTCTGTAGATCTCAGCAGTGATGACTTTGTTGTGGTAGTTGAAGTCCTCCAGACGGTAGCCCTTGGCCTTCAGGGGCTCCACGGTCTTGTTCAGGGCCAGGGCCAGTGCCCACACAGCATCGTAGGCCAGAGGGGCCTCCTGGAAACCACCAGTTTCCTCTGGATTCTTACCCCCCAGTCTGGACATCAGCTGGGAGAGAAACTCCTGAGAGGTCTGGAGAAGAGACAACGTGACAAAAGGTGAACGATGTTTGACGTTCCAATGGATCTTTGTACTGGGCCGCCCGTTAATGTTAACCGAACTGAAAAGAGATTTAAACACCAGTGCCAACTTGTTGAACGTAGCCTGCCCAGTCATGATCATTCACTGCAAATGGGTCTGGTCTCCTCCCAGTCACAGATGTTTGGTCCAGTCCCAGTGAGGTCTGGAGGGGTTCTGTGCTCGAACCCGTATGGGAGCATTAGCATTTTTCAGCAACTTTAAAAGCTCTAACTTCACACTCTAAAGTTCAAACAACAGCTGGAATGTCCTTTTTCTTTCCCCTCATTATTAGCTCTAAATTCTTTTTTCATTTTTTTTTTTTTTTACTGCAGGTCTGAAATGCAAACAAATGAAATGAATATAATGAGCAAAAACATGAAATATACCAGGTTCATACCGTCCTTAGAGAAATAAAAGTTAAAATTAAGACTTTTTGTATTTCTTTTTGGTAGCTTTCACTGATAAGTGAACGTAGGAGACGGCGTCTGTCCTACCAGGTTGGACGCTCCTCGCACCGTCTCCGGGTTGAGCATGACGATCTCAGTGGTCACATGACCCTCCACAGCCTCCGTCATCTGCTCCACCGTACAATTGATGGACTGGTCTTTGATTTTGAACCAGTTGTCAGCGTACCAGCCAATCAGGAACCAGACGTACTTCTTCCCATACAGCTTCTCCTTGTACACCTGCAGATGGACGATCGATCAATAATGGATCATTGGTGGATCAACGACAGATCAGTGATGGATCAGTGTCAGATCAGTGATGGATCACTGACAGATCAGTGATGGATCAATGACTGATCAGTGACAGATTAGTGATGGATCACTGACAGATCAGTGATGGATCAATGACTGATAAGTGACAGATCAGTGATGGATCAATGACTGATCAGTGACAGATTAGTGATGGATCAGTGACAGATCAGTGATTGATCAGTGACAGATCAGTGATGTATCAGTGATGGATCAGTGATTGATCAGTGACAGATCAGTGATTGATCAGTGACAGATCAGTGATTGATCAGTGATGGATCAGTGATCGATCAGTGATAGATCAGTGATGGATCAGTGATTGATCAGTGACAGATCAGTGATGGATCAGTGATTGATCAGTGACAGATCAGTGATGGATCAATGACAGAAATTTTGTGTTTTCTTTCACAAATGAACAAAATCACAAAATCAGAATTTCTGTTTTTTTTTTTTCCCCACAATTGCAAGTTTACAAAGTATGAATTTTTTAAAACACAAAATTTGTGAATCTCTAAAATCTTAAATTCTGTTTCCTCAGTGAAACAGTCTGAATTTATGTGTTTTATTGATAAACTCTCCAGTTTTTTGAGGGGGGTATTTTTCTGTTCTTCCCACTGAACAACTTTACATTTGTTTTTTTTTTTGTTTTTTTTAACTCGTAAACTTTCACGTTTAGAAAGTCAGACATTTTGAGTTTGCTTTGTAAAAATTGAGACTTTGTTCAATCAAAAATTCTTTTTGAAGTTCTTGCAACTTATTTCTGCAAGTTTATACACTCAGTTTATTTTCATTAATCATTTGAAGACTCTCAACACACTGAAGTTTTAGCTAAAAGACCCCCAG
This sequence comes from Hirundichthys speculiger, assembly GCA_018398805.1. Classification (NCBI taxonomy): domain Eukaryota; kingdom Metazoa; phylum Chordata; class Actinopteri; order Beloniformes; family Exocoetidae; genus Hirundichthys; species Hirundichthys speculiger. The sequence goes on along the minus strand of JAGFBZ010000273.1, from coordinate 129,559 downwards.
AACCTTGACCCGCCCCCAGAGAACCCAGGAACCCAGTAAGACCTGGATCTGGAAGGTTCTGGACGTCTGTGACGGTTCTCGGCTGGAAACTGAGGAAGCAGCTGTATAAAAGACATATGAAGGAACATCTCACCTCACAGAAGACCTTCCGGGCCTCGGTCTCGTAAAACAGGCCAACAATAATTCTGGCATCTTGTCGCTTGGGAAGAAAAAAGAGAAGATACAGTTAGATTCTGAGATAAATATCAGGAGTTAAAGGTTTTGAGATGTTGACCAGTAAACAGTGTTTAGTCTGATTCTGACGCTGGTGTAGGTCCGGTCTCTCTGGCTTTGGACGTCTGATTTCAGAAGACGTTCTAGTTGAAGGTTTTAGCTCATTAATTCTGACTTCTGGGTACAAATGGAACGTCCAGTGATTTCCATCATACAGCATCCTTACGAGTTACTCATAATTGTAACACCTCTGAGGCCTGACTGACTGGATGTCTGAGAACCACCAGGACGTCTGGCACCTTCAGGTTTTTGACAGCGACCGCAGGATCGGTGAGGAAACTCTGACGAACGGTGATATCGATCCCGGCCTCCTTCACCCTCTCCTCCAGGTCATCCAGAGTCTGAAACAGATAAGCACAATGAAAGACCAGAAACAGGATACAGGAGACAGCTGAGGGGAATCAAAATGTACAGTACAGGTGTCTGCACCAGAGAGTGAAGGGGACCAACCATATGGACGTAGATATGATACAAGACAGCTGAGGTGAGAGAAGAGAGGTGAGAAACTGATCAAACCCACATCTTTAATGACTTTATCACCTATGTCTCGTTAACCCACATCTTTAATGACTTTATCACCTGTGTCTCATTAACCCACATCTTTAATGACTTTATCACCTGTGTCTCATTAACCCACATCTTTAATGACTTTATCACCTATGTCTCGTTAACCCACATCTTTAATGACTTTATCACCTATGTCTCGTTAACCCACATCTTTAATGACTTTATCACCTGTGTCTCATTAACCCACATCTTTAATGACTTTATCACCTATGTCTCGTTAACCCACATCTTTAATGACTTTATCACCTATGTCTCGTTAACCCACATCTTTAATGACTTTATCACCTGTGTCTCATTAACCCACATCTTTAATGACTTTATCACCTATGTCTCATTAACCCATATCTTTAATGACTTTATCACCTGTGTCTCATTAACCCACATCTTTAATGACTTTATCACCTGTGTCTCATTAACCCACATCTTTAATGACTTTATCAACTGTCTCATTAACCCACATCTTTAATGACTTTATCACCTGTGTCTCATTAACCCACATCTTTAATGACTTTATCACCTGTGTCTCATTAACCCACAGGTTTAATGACTTTATCACCTGTCTCATTAACCCACATCTTTAATGACTTTATCACCTGTGTCTCATTAACCCACAGGTTTAATGACTTTATCACCTGTCTCATTAACCCACATCTTTAATGACTTTATCGCCTGTGTCTCGTTAACCCACATCTTTAATGACTTTAACACCTGTGTCTCATTAACCCACATCTTTAAGGACTTTATCACCTGTGTCTCATTAACCCAAATCTTTAATGACTTTATTACCTGTGTCTCATTAACCCACATCTTTAAGGACTTTATCACCTGTGTCTCATTAACCCAAATCTTTAATGATTTTATTACCTGTGTCTCAATAACCCACATCTTTTATGACTTTATCACCTGTGTCTCATTAACCCAAATCTTTAATGACTTTATCATCTGTGTCTCATTAACCCACATCTTTAAGGACTTTATCACCTGTGTCTCATTAACCCAAATCTTTAATGATTTTATTACCTGTGTCTCAATAACCCACATCTTTTATGACTTTATCACCTGTGTCTCATTAACCCAAATCTTTAATGACTTTATCATCTGTGTCTCATTAACCCACATCTTTAATGACTTTATCACTTGTGTCTCATTAACCCACATCTTTAATGACTTTATTACCTGTGTCTCGTTAACCCATATCTTTAATGACTTTATCATCTGTGTCTCGTTAACCCACATCTTTAATGACTTTATCTTCTGTCTCATTAACCCGTGTCTTTGATGACTCCATCACTTGTGTCTCATTGACCCACACCTTTAATGACTTTATCTCCTGTGTCTCATTAACCCACAACTTTAATGACTTTATCACCTGTGTCTCGTTAACCCACATCTTAAATTACTTTATCACCCGTGTCTCATTAACCCACAACTTTAATGACTTTATCTTCTGTGTCTTGTTAACCAGCGTCTTTGATGACTTCATCACCTGTGTCTCATTGACCCATGTCTTTAATTACTTTATCTCTTGTGTCTCATTAACCCTTTTCTTTCATGATTTCATCACCTGTGTCTCTTTGACCCATGTCCTTAATCACTTCATCAGCCCTGTCTTATTAACCCACATCTTTCCCTTAAATAATTATGTGTCTTGTAAACACTTTCCCTCTACAGTCTCCAGTGGTTTAACCATAATTATAACTGAAATACTGGTTTCCAGTGGGGGGGTTGAGAATTTAGAGTTATAAATATAATTTTAAATTGACATGTGGTACCTGATATTCTTCCCCGTTCAGAGATGTACATATAAAATACGACCCACCGATGTAAAAACCTCTGTGGTTTGCTGAATGGTGGCAATCTTGGTCCATTTCCACTTCTGGAAGAGCTGGACTCTGGTGGGGTTGTGCAGCGTTGCAGATGGATGAGTTCGGAAGAACGTGGGAAACCGCTGGCGGTTGGACAGGGCGGGAGAGCTCGAGCCATACGACAGCTAAGAGGGGAACAGAGACCTCACGTTAAAGCTCATTGCTGGACAGACGGACCTCAGACCTCTGAAACCTTCCCAACCAAGCGATGAAAATGATACACGTCTTTAAAAATGAGTGTATCTCAGCCACTACATCAAAATAAAAGTAAAACACGTGAGATTACAGAACCAGGGTTCCAAGGCAGAAAACAGCAGAAAGATGGCAAAATCTTCTACTTTTAGAGATCATGAAGTAAAAACCTGAACACTTGAGAAATCCATACTAGAACATCTCACATTTATCGGTCCAAGATTGTTTACTTTTTCAGAGCTGTTTCTGAAGACTTTTATTCATACCACTGGAACCAAACTATAAAACTGGTTTGATTTGCTTGTTGCGTTAATAAATGTATGAATACTTGAAAACAGGTTTGTTTGTTCAGCTGACCTCTTCAGTACGTGGAACCGTTGCTACGTGGCTGTTTCTACATGGACACATATCTGAGGAGCGCCTGGATGGATCTGGATGATTGACACCTCTGTGGAGTCACTTCAGGCATCGTCCAGTCAGAACAAGGATCATCCAGTCCTCCCACTAACAGAAGATCACACGGATCCAGTTTTCCACTGGAATCTGATCTAAGATGGTGAAACTGGTAGAACTGGATTCAGAGCTGAGCTGTTGTTCTTTGACTGTGAGATCAGTGGAGTCTTGGTTTTGAATAAAATATACTGGTTATGACTCGACCTGCTTTTTTTCTTTTTTCCTTCTACTAGTAAAGGAGCGAACAAAGCAACTCCTCAATGGCCCAACCTCTCTATCTTAACGCCCCCCAAATCCCTTCTTACAGAGGAAGCAGCTGTTAAGCAGTCAAGAAGAAGTGTCTTCTTGACTGCTTATAATCTTGAATAAAGTCAGGAACTGTCGGCATAGAAACATCGTTCAAAATGAAAGAGATCCACTTGTTCTGTTTGGTCTCAGTTAAATGTAACGAATTCATTCATGAGCTCTTCAACATTAACGAGTCTCTTCACTGTTTACTGGATCTGAAATATTTAAATGTTCCTGAAGGTGTGAACTTTATTCCAAAGGTCTGCAGAAACTCAAGAAAGAGAAGCAGCTGCAGCTGCTACTTCCTTTGTTCCTCTCCCTGATTGTTTTCAGCTCCATCTTGTTTTAAATCTTGTCTTTTACCCTCTTCCTCACTGGTTCTGCATTTGTTCTGTATTCATCCCATCCTTCATTCATCCTTCATTCATTCTCCATCCTGTATTTCATCCTATCCTTCATTCATCTTTCATCTTGTCCTTTATTTGTCCTTTATCCGATCCTTCATTCATCCTTCATTCATTCGCCATCCTGTATTTCATCCCGTCCTTCATTCATCCTTCATTTATCTTTCATCCCATCCTTCATTCATCCTTCATTCATTCTCCATCCTGTCTTTCATCCCATCCTTCATTCATCTTTCATCTTGTCCTTCATCCCATCATTCATTCATTCTTCATTCATCTTTCATCTCGTCCTTCATTTGTCCTTCATCCCATCCTTCATTCATTCTTCATTCATCTTTCATCCCATCCTTCATTCACTCTTCATTCATCTTTCATCCTGTCCTTCATTCATCCCATCCTTCATTCATCCTTCATTCATTCTTCATCCTGTCTTTCATCCTATCCTTCATTCATCCTCCATTCATCTTTCATCTTGTCCTTCATTTGTACTCCATCCCATCCTTCATTCGTCCTTCATCCCATCCTTCATTCATCTTTCATCTTGTCCTTCATTTGTCCTTCATCCCATCCTTCATTCATTCTTCATTCATCTTTCATCCCGTCCTTCATTCATCCCTCATTCATCTTTCATCCCGTCCTTCATTCATCCTTCATTCATCCTTCATCCTGTCTTTCATCCCATCCTTCATTCATTCTACATTCATCTTTCATACCGTCCTTCATTCATCCTTCATTCATCTTTCATCCCATCCTTCATTCATCCTTCATTCATTCTTCATCCTGTCTTTCATCTCATCCTTCATTCATCCTTCATCCCAACTTTCAGCCCATCCTTCATTCATCCTTCATTCTGTCTTTCATCCCATCCTTTATTCATTCTTCATTCATCTTTCATCCAGTCCCTCATTCATCCTTCATTCATCCTTCATTCATCTTTCATTCCATCCTTCATTCATCCTTCATCCCATCCTTCATTCATCTTTCATCCCATCCTTCATTCATCCTTCATCCCATCCTTCATTCATCCTGTCTTTCATCCCATCCTTTATTCATACTTCATTCATCTTTCATCCCATCCTTCCTTCATCCTTCATCCCATCCTTCATTCATCCTTCATCCCATCCTTCATTCATTCTTCATCCTGTCTTTCATCCAATCCTTCATTCATTCTTCATCCTATTGTTCATCTCATCCTTCATTCATCCTTCATTCATTTTTCACCCCATCCTTCATTCATCCTTCATCCCATACTTCATTGATCCTTCATTCATCCCATCCTTCATACCGCCCTTCATCCCATCCTTCATTCATTTTTCATCCTGTCTTTCATTGCATCCTTCATTCATCCCTCATTGCATCCTTCATTCATCCTTCATTCATTTTTCATCCCATCCTTCATTCATCCTTCATTCCATCCTTCATTCATTCTTCATCCTGTTTTACATCCTGTTCTTCATTCATCCTTCATCCTGTCTTTCATTCGTCCTTCATTCCATCCTTCATTCATTCTTCATCCTGTCTTTCATCCCATCCTTCATTCATCTTTCATTCCATCCTTGATTCATCCTTCATCCCATCCTTCATTCATTCTTCATCCTGTCTTACATCCTGTCCTTCATTCATCCTTCTTGCCATCTTTCATTCATCCTTCATTCCATCCTTCATTCATCTTTCATCCCATCTACCTACCAGTGATTCAGATTCTGTTTCGTCCCTTGTGTTCCCGCCCTTCTGTCTCTTTCTTTATCATTTTATTTAACTTACCTGAGTGTCTTTTGTGTGGTGCATCTGTGAGTTTTGTTTTTTCTTCTTCTAAATTTTTAATGACAGTTTCTAAATTTTGTGTTGAAAATTAGCCAGTTTCTGAAGTCACAGCTTCTGAGATTTCTCACTAATTTGAGTTTAATTCATAAATTCAGGTCTTTTTTGCTCGTCCAGTCTTTATTCTGTTTTGAAACCGAATGTAGTAAAGGAAAAGAAAGGGCTGTAAACATTAACGCTACTTAAGTGGATGGTTACATGTGCACACCAACGTCAGAACAATGACAGTGTTGTGGAGAAGGAGGTGTGACACAGATTCTCAGATCACAGATTCTCTTACCACGATGAGGTTCCACATCCGGGCAGCTTCGGCCACCAGCGTGGACACGGAGCTGCAGCCCGGCATCAGGACCACCTTGATGGGTTCCGTGTAGAGGAGGTCATACAGCAGCTTGGTGGCCTCACCGGGATCACACTGTAAACATGAACGCAGAAAACCGAAGACCGTCAGAAGAGCTGGAACGTTTCTGAAGAGGTGTCAGTGCAGCTTCGGCAGGTCGTCATATGTAGATCATCAGAATCAGAATCAGATTTATTGTCACTGAGCCAGCATCCCAACACAATGAAATTTGTTTTCAACTTTGGATTGTATCCTGCACCTGACTGTTCATTACTTGAATTAATAAAGTTTTATTGAAGTGAATTGAATGTAACAGGATCCTGATACATTGTTGCTGGTTCAGCTTCAGTAACTCTGTTGATTCATCCAGCTCAACTTCAATTACACCTCTAGGGCCATGGCCTGGGTCGGCCGTGGCCCGGGTTGGTCGTTGCCCTGGTTGGCCGTGGCCCGGGTTGGCCGTGGCCTAGGTCGGCCAGGGCCTGAGTGGGCCGGGGCCTGGGTCAGCTGTGGCCTGGGTTGGCTGTGGCCTGGGTCTGCCGGCGCCTGGGTGAGCCGTGGCCCGGTTTGGCCGGGGCCTGGCCTGGGTTGGTCGTGGCCTGGGTCGGCCAGGGCCTAAGTGGGCCGGGGCCTGGGTCGGCCGGGGCCTGGGTGGCCTGTGGCCTGGGTCGGCCGTGGCCTGGTTGGTCCGTGGCCTGGGTGGGCTGGGGCCTGGGTCGGCCGGGGCCTGGGTTGGTCGTGGCCTGGGTCGGCTATGGCCCGGGTCTGCCGGCGCCTGGGTGGGCCGTGGCCCGGTTTGGCCGGGGCCTGGCCTGGGTTGGTCGTGGCCTGGGTCGGCTATGGCCTGGGTCTGCCGGCGCCTGGGTGGGCCGTGACCTGGTTTGGCCGGGGCCTGGCCTGGGTTGGTCGTGGCCTGGGTCGGCCAGGGCCTGAGTGGGCCGGGGCCTGGGTCGGCCGGGGCCTGGGTGGGCTGTGGCCTGGGTCGGCTGTGGCCTGGGTCGGCCGGGGCCTGGGTTGGTCGTGGCCTGGGTCGGCTGTGGCCCGGGTCTGCCGGTGCCTGGGTCGGCTGTGGCTCGGTTGGGCCGGGGCCTGGTTGGTCCGTGGTCTGGGTGGGCTGGGGCCTGGGTCGGCCGGGGCCTGGGTCGGCTGGGGCCTGGGTGGGCTGTGGCCTGGGTCGGCCGGGGCCTGGGTGGGCTGTGGCCTGGGTCGGCTGTGGCCTGGGTCGTCCAGGGCCTGAGTGGGCTGGGGTCTGGTTTGGCTGGGGCCTGGGTGGGCTGTGGCCTGGGTCGGCTGTGGCCTGGGTCGGCCGTGGCCTGGGTCGGCCGTGGCCTGGTTGGTCCGTGGCCTGGGTGGGCTGGGGCCTGCGTCGGCTGTGGCCTGGGTCGGCCGTGGCCTGGGTGGGCTGGGGCCTGGGTCGGCTGTGGCCTGGGTCGGCCGGGGCCTGGGTGGGCCGGGGCCTGGGTTGGTCGTGGCCTGGGTGGGCTGGAGCCTGGGTCGGCCGTGGCCTGGTTCGGCTGGGGCCTGGGTGGGCTGTGGCCTGGGTGGGCTGTGGCCTGGGTGGGCTGTGGCCTGAGTCAGCCGGGGCCTGGTTGGTCCCTGGCCTGGGTGGGCTGGGGCCTGGGTCAGCCAGGGCCTGGGTGGGCCGGGGCCCGGGTCAACCATGGCCTGGGTCAGCCATGGCCCGGGTCGGCCGTGGGCTGGGTCGGCCGTGGTCTGGGTCGGCCATGGCCTGGGTCAGCCATGGCCCGGGTCAGCCGTGGCCCGGGTCTGGCAGGGGGCTGGGTGGGCCGTGGCCTGGGTGGGCCGGGGTCAACCGTTGCCTGGGTCAACCGTGGCCCGGGTCAGCCGTGGCCTGGGTCGGCCGGGGCCGGGATCAGCCGTGGCCCGGGTTGGCCGGGGCCTGGGTCGGCCGTGGCCTGGGTCAGCCATGGCCCGGGTCGGCCGGGGCCTGAGTTGGCTGTGGCCCGGGTCAACCGGGGCCTGGGTCGGTCGGGGCCTGGTTGGTCCATGGCCTGGGTCGGCCGGGGCCTGGGTCGGCTGTGGCCCGGGTCAACCGGGCCACAGCTGACCCAGGCCTGGAGTTTTACCAACGGGGGCCCCTCACAGACTCTTGTACGGGGCCTCAGACAGGAACAGGCCTGTTATTCAGTTATTGCTGCTGATGGCCACGGCTCAGATCAAAGTCTCCGGTCCAGTTTGGAGCTGAATGGAGGACTGTCGGTGGCAGATGTGAGGCTGATCTATGTTTGCGCGTGTCTGCGTGAATGCTGGTGAACCTGTAAGTCTATAAACAGCTCTTTAAATTCTCTCTTCTATTTTAAACGGCTCCTCTGATCTTGTCTCACGTCAGTTTGGACTTGTCCTTCAGAACTAAATCACGTAACTAAGTCACGTAAAAGCTGGCCGTTGTGTGAATGGACCTGCACGGTTCCAGCAGCTCTGCCACATGCACCGGTCCGACGGTTCCTCTGGAGTTCTGACCCATTTAGAGGCTGAACGCTGCAACACTCAAACATACAGCTCAGAGAGGCAGAACCATCTGGAGCCTTTCAGCTCACCGCTGACTGACAGTTACAGACCCAACCGTCTCTGAGCCTTCGGCATCTTCAGAAACTACATTTAAAACCGTCTCTGTTGCCTGGAGACCAGCAGGGCAGCTGTTAGGGGTCCCTGTTGAGTAAAACTCCAGCGTGACCTTCAGGAGGATCCCTGATGATGCATGGACCCCCTCAGAACCATGGATCAATGGATGAATGATAGATGGATGGATGGACTGATGCATGGGCCCCATCAGAACCAGAACCCCTTAAGAGGAGCAGGTCATGTTAATGCAGACGCCTGAGAACGAGCTGGAGATGAGAAGATTCACCTGGAAGACAGAAAACTGTCTAGAAATCTGAGACTGCAGTTATGATGGACGGATGGATGGATGGATGGATGGATGGATGAATGATGGATGGATGGATGGATGGATGGATGGATGAATGATGGTTGGATGGATGGATGGATGGATGGATGGATGGATGGATGGATGGATGGATGGATGGATGGATGGATGGATGGATGGATGGTGATGGATGGATGGATGATGGATGGATGGATGGATGGATGGATGGATGGATGATGGATGGATGATGGATGGCTGGATGGATGGATGGATGGATGTGGCTGATGGATGGATGGATGGATGGATGAATGATGGATGGATGGATGAATGGATGGATGGATGGATGGATGGATGGATGGATGGATGGTGGATGGATGGATAGATGGATGGATGGATGGATTGAAGTCTAAATTTTACGTTCATAATGTCTTTGTTCTCTACAAAGGCAAAGGATGTCAGCTTTTTAATTATTTTATATTATTTTACATTTTCCCACAATGTTTAAATTACAGATTTATGTGAATGTTGTAACGTGAGAATGTCTGACATTCTGACTGAATGACATGTCTATGTCAGAAAATTTAATCATTTCTAACCCCTAACCCCTAACCCTCTAACCCCTAACCCCTAACCTCTAACTCCTAACCCTCTAACCCCTAACCCCTAACCCTCTAACCCCTAACCCCTAACCCTTTAACCCCTAACCCCTAACCCTCTAACTCCTAACTCTCTAACCCCTAACCCCTAACCCTCTAACCCCTAACCCTCTAACCCAGGGGTGTCAAACTCCAGTCCTCGAGGGCCGCTGTCCTGCATATTTTAGATGTTTCCCTGCTTCAGCGCACCTGATCCAAATGAACGGGTCGTTAACGGACCTGAGCGGACCTGGATGACAAGCCTATGGTGATCCATTCATTAGAATCAGGTGTGCTGAAACTGGAAAATATCGAAGATGTGTAGGACAGCGGCCCTCGAGGACTGGGATGTGACACCCCTGCTCTAACCCCTAACCCTCTAACCCCTAACCCCTAACCCTCTAACTCCAAACCCTCTAACCCCTAACCCCTAACCCTCTAACCCCTAACCCCTGACCTCTAACCCTAACCCTAACCCCTAACCCCTAACCCTAACCCCTAACCCCTAACCCCCCTAACCCTCTAAACCCCTAACCCCTAACCCTAACCCTAAACCTAACCCCTAACCCCTAACCCCTAAACCCCTAACCTCCTAACCCCTAACCCTCTAACCCTCTAAACCCCTAACCCCTAACCCCTAACCCTAACCCTAACCCCTAACCCTCTAACCCCCCCCTAACCCCTAACCTCTAACCCCTAACCCCCCTAACCCCTAACCCCTAACCCCTAACCCCTAACCCCTAACCCCTAACCCCTACCCTAACCCCTAACCCCTAACCCCTAACCCTCTAACCCCTAACCTCTAACCCCTAACCCCTAACCTCTAACCCCTAACCCTCTAACCCCTAACCCCTAACCTCTAACTCCTAACCCCTAACCCTCTAACCCCTAACCAAAGCCGGGCTGCACATTAAAGTGATCGGGAGCTTTCCCGGCCCAAACCATCGATGTGGACCACGGGGACAACTAATTTTAAGCCTCTAGTGGTCGGTAGAGGAACTGCAGCCTCTAGTGGTCAGTAGAGGAACTGCAGTTTCTAGTGGTCAGTAGAGGAACTGCAGCCTCTAGCGGTCGGTAGTGGAACTTCAGCCTCTAGTGTTCCAGAGAGGAACTGCAGCCTCTAGTGGTCGGTAGAGGAACTGCAGCCTCTAGTGGTCGGTAGAGGAACTGCCGTCTCGCCGTTATATCGCGCATTTCCACAGGCGCGCAAACATGAACAACTCAATGTTAACTGTGTTTTTCATGGTTCTGGAATGTTCTGTAGCATCAGCGCAGGATGCCAGAACCACTGATGATCCAGATGAGGGCAGGACTGCTGAAGGGCCAGGTAGAGGAAGACAGTTAGTCAAGATAGACGTTTAGGATGGAAAATATGGCATAGTCTACAGAAGAAAACCATGATATGTGTAGATTAAATAGTGCAGATAATTTAACAAAATCATAATTAAATATGCAAACAAATTAATAAGTGAATGAAAGGATAGGCTAGATAAATACATAAAGTGTGTTTTTCAGCAACATAAAGAAGCCCCTAAATGAAATGTTTGTGTAGCCTCAGAAGATCAGGTGCCTGAAGGCGAATGCAGTCATGGAGAGGCCAGGACCACAGAGGAAACAGGTAGCAGGATTTAAATGAACTAATTGTTGAAAATGCATCAAAATAAGACCAAATGAAATAGGTAACCACTGTTTAATCAATAATTGTCTATGTAACCTACATTACTTTTTAATTGTTATTATAGGCCTATGAAGTCAGATGCTAAGAGGGAGGTGCGCACACTGTTATCAACTCAATATTAAATATCTTTTTTATTGTTATGGAATGTTTTCTAGCGTCGAAGCAGCAGACCATTTCCACTACTGATGATCCAGATGAGGGCAGGACTACTGAAGGGCCAGGTAGAGGAAGAGAGTTAGTCAAGATAGACGTTTATGATGTAAAATATGGCATACAGAAGAACAACAGAAGTTATGTAAAGGAACCTTGATTTGTGAAAGGACTTCTTTATCATTATCTTTATTTTATTTGAATTTCAATTATACGTTGTTAAAGGGGCGTGAATAATTGTATGCCATAATCTAAATAAAATAAAAGGCATTGTGAGAGAATTGTTTTTTTTAATCTTTTTCTATGTACTCAAATTTGTCCTCCGTATCAGAGTGGCCTGAATTTGAATTAAATTCCCGGACTGAGAAAAAAAAAAAAAAAAAAAAAAAAAAAAAAAAAAAAGGGGGCAGCACGGTGGCTTAGTGGTTAGCACTGTTGCCTCACAGCGAGAAGGTTCCTGGTTCGAACCTCGGCAGGGGGGGTCCTGGATTGAACCTCGGGGCCTTTCTGTGTGGAGTTTGCATGTTCTCCTCGTGCTTGCGTGGGTTCCCTCCGGGTACTCCGGCTTCCTCCCACAGTCCAAAGACATGCATGTTAGGTTTAATTGATAATTCTAAATTGCCCGTAGGAGTGAATGTGAGTGTGAATGGTTGTTTGTCTCTATGTGTGGCCCTGCGATGGACTGGCGACCTGTCCAGGGTGAACCCCTGCCTTTCGCCCGTAGACGGCTGGGATAGGCTCCAGCAGATCCCCGTGACCCTTCAAGGATAAAACGGGTATAGAAAATGGATGGATGGACTGAGAAAAGGGTCCACTCCGGCCCTGCCCCTAACCCCTAACCTCTAACCCTTAACCCCTAACCCCTAACCTCTAACTCCTAACCCCTAACCCCTAACCCCTAACCCTAACCCAACCCTAACCCCTAACCCTAACCCTAACCCCTAACCCTAAGCCCTAACACCTTACCCTCTAACCCCTAACCCCTAACCCCAACCCTAACCCTAACCCCTAACCCCTAACCCTATCCTCTAACCTCTAACCCTAAACCAGGCTTTACTGAGTTAGCTCAACTTGAACTTGAACTTTAGAATCACAAATAAGGTCTGATTCCTTCTTAAAGTGCAACAGATTAATGCATCATCATGGAAGGCAGAAACACCCCTGGCTAAAGAGGAAAACTTGGAGGCTTCATGAAAACTGTGTAATAGAAACACGTGACAAATGCATCCAACCGTCATGACCCCCCCCCCCCCCCCCCCCCCAGCCCCCCCTCACCCTACTGTCGTGGTGGATCAGCTCCAGCTCGTAATCCGGCAGGATGTCCCTCCTCCGGTTCACCAGCTCCAGGGCCATCTGAGCCGAGGGGAGGCAGGCTTGCCCCCCCGGCCACCCCCCGCTCATAGGGAACAGAGCTCCGATGTAGAGCTTCTTCTTTCCCGCGGCCGCGCTCGCGCACGAGACCAGCACGGCGACGAGGAAAGTCACTGTGTGGCGGAGCGGGGATGAGCGGGAACGATCCATACCTGAGATACCTGTCCAGACGCGGGAGTTTAGTTCAGATAATCCAGTTTAACGTGAACCGATCTGAGCCTGTTCTGCTCCAGAAGTTCACATCCTCAGAGCTGCAGCCGGACCAACAATCCCGGATTAAACCGCGATCTCAGCGCTGGCCGCTGTCCAGGGTGCTGAAAGTGAACCGGATCAGATTCTCTCCAGCCTGCGGACAAAACCGAAATTCACGAGCCGCAGAAAGAAACACGGAGCTGAGCAGAGCTGTGTTCCGTCCTCACGCGTCCTTCTGCTTCATCTGTCCGCCCACATCCCCACCGGGCGGGGGGCGGGGGGCTTGTTACACCGCTCGGTTGGACCGGAACACCGAAGCAGAGTAACCCGCCCTCTGTTTTCAAGGCGCGGAGGAATGTCGGAGAGGAGGCGGAGTGGGGGGGTGGTGGGGGGGGTGGGGGGTGCGGCTGAGACGGAGGGGGAGGAGCATGCTCACTCCTCCGTCCCGGTTCACAAACTTCAGAGAATGTTCTTCCCGCCACCTCCCCTTATTTATCTCTGTCACCGACTGAGATGAAGCTGGTTTCTTCTTGGACGTCCCAAAACTAGGAATAACTGTAAAACTGCAACTTTATCTCCAATAATCATGACAATTTTTCATAAAATCACATGTTTCGCAAACTCGCTGCCTTTTTAAATTATTGTTTTTTTCTTTTGTTAAATATCAACATTTAAAAGTCAAGTTTTGGGATAAAATTATGACTTAATGTCCTAAAAATCTCAAATTTTTGTTTGTAAAACTGCAGATTTTGCAATATAGCAACTGTCATAAAAATCTTAAGTTTCACAAAATCATATCTTTCTAACATCAGATCCTGACTTTTAAGCGTAAAAATCAAGACTTTTGGACAATAATTCAAAAGTTTCTGTCCTAAAATCACAGCTCTTGTAAAATTGAACATTTTTTGTCTGTAAAAATCACAAATTTCTGTTGTAAAATCACAGGTAATAAAATCATTTTTGATTTAAAACTGTTACTAGCTGTTTATAAAGTTTATAAAACTGAATTTCTAAGCGTTTTATTCTGCAAAATTGCAAGTTTGTGCCAAAATTAACTTTCACAAAATCACAAATGTATGGCCTAAAACTCAGTTTTCTGTTCTTTGTTAAAAAAAAAAAAATCTAAATTTGTCATGAGATCTTAAATTTCATGAAATTACAACTTTTTGTAATTAAATCACATCCTTTTGTTGTGAAATTGTAACTTTTTGATATAACACTGCTACTGTTGATGGTGAAATAGCTGCTCAACGATAGTTCTGCATAAGAAAATGTAAAAAACTGTTTTTACTGGACGGTTGTCGTCAAACTGAAATCTGTCTACAAATACTTAAACTGCAACCTCTAGTGGTCGGTAGAGAAACTGCAGCCTCTAGTGGTCAGTAGAGAAACCGCAGCCTCTAGTGGTCAGTAGAGGAACTGCAGCCTCTAGTGGTTATTAGAGGAACTGCAGCCTCTCGTGGTTATTAGAGGAACTGCAGCCTCTAGTGGTTATTAGAGGAACTGCAGCCTCTAGTGGACATTAGAGGAACTGCAGTTCCTCTAATGTCCACTAGAGGAACTGCAGTCTCTAGTGGTTATTAGAGGAACTGCAGCCTCTAGTGGTCGGTAGAGGAACTGCAGCCTCTAGTGGTCGGTAGAGGAACTGCGGCCTCTAGTGGTCAATAGGGGAACTGCATCCTCTAGTGGTCGGTAGAGGAACTGCAGCCTCTAGTGGTCAGTAGAGGAACTGCAGTCTCTAGTGGTCAGTAGAGGAACTGCAGTCTCTAGTGGTCAGTAGAGGAACTGCAGCCTCTAGTGGTCAGTAGAGGAACTAAAGCCTCTAGTGGTTATTAGAGTAACTGCGGCCTCTAGTGGTCAGTAGAGGAACTGCATCCTCTAGTGGTCGGTAGAGGAACTGCAGTCTCTAGTGGTCAGTAGAGGAACTGCAGCCTCTAGTGGTCACTAGAGGAACTAAAGCCTCTAGTGGTTATTAGAGGAACTGCAGCCTCTAGTGGTCGGTAGAAGAACTGCAGCCTCTAGTGGTCGGTAGAGGAACTGCGGCCTCTAGTGGTCAGTAGAGGAACTGCATCTAGTGGGTCAGTAGAGAACTGCAGTCTAGTGGTCAGTAGAGGAACTGCAGCCTCTAGTGGTCAGTAGAGGAACTGCAGCCTCTAGTGGTCAGTAGAGGAACTGCAGCCTCTAGTGGTCAGTAGAGGAACTAAAGCCTCTAGTGGTTATTAGAGGAACTGCAGCCTCTAGTGGTCAGTAGAGGAACTGCAGCCTCTAGTGGTCAGTAGAGGAACTAAAGCCTCTAGTGGTTATTAGAGGAACTGCAGCCTCTAGTGGTCAGTAGAGAACTGCAGCCTCTAGTGGTTATAGAGTGCAGAGTGGCTGCAGTCTAGGTGGTCAGTAGAGGAACTGCAGCCTCTAGTGGTCAGTAGAGGAACTAAAGCCTCTAGTGGTTATTAGAGGAACTGCATCCTCTAGTGGTCGGTAGAGGAACTACAGTCTCTAGTGGTTATTAGAGGAACTGCAGCCTCTAGTGGTCAGTAGAGGAACTACAGCCTCTCATAGTCGGTAGAGGAACTGCAGTCTCTAGTGGTCGGTAGAGGAACTACAGTCTCTAGTGATCAGTAGAGGAACTGCAGCCTCTAGTGGTCAGTAGAGGAAATAAAGCCTCTAGTGGTTATTAGAGGAACTGCAGCCTCTAGTGGTCAGTAGAGGAACTACAGCCTCTCGTAGTCGGTAGAGGAACTGCAGTCTCTAGTGGTCGGTAGAGAAACCGCAGCCTCTAGTGGTCAGTAGAGGAACTGCAGCCTCTAGTGGTTATTAGAGGAACTGCAACCTCTAGTGATCGGTAGAGGAACTGCAGCCTCTAGTGGTCAGTAGAGAAACCGCAGCCTCTAGTGGTCAGTAGAGGAACTGCAGCCTCTAGTGGTTATTAGAGGAACTGCAGCCTCTAGTGGTTGGTAGAGGAACTGCAGTCTCTAGTGGTCAGTAGAGGAACTACAGCCTCTAGTGGTCAGTAGAGGAACTAAAGCCTCTAGTGGTTATTAGAGGAACTGCAGCCTCTAGTGGTCAGTAGAAGAACTACAGCCTCTCGTAGTCGGAAGAGGAACTGCAGTCTCTAGTGGTCGGTAGAGGAACTGCAGCCTCTTGTGGTCGGTAGAGGAACTGCAGGCTCTAGTGGTTTAGAGGAACTGCAGTTCCTCTAGTGGTTCAGTAGAGGAACTGCAGCCTCTAGTGGTTATTAGAGGAACTGCAGCCTCTAGTGGTCGGTAGAGGAACTGCAGCCTCTAGTGGTCGGTAGAGAGGAACTGCCTCTAGTGGTCAGTAGAGAACTGCATCCTCTAGTGGTTAGGAACTGCAGTCTCTAGTGATCAGTAGAGGAACTGCAGCCTCTAGTGGTCAGTAGAGGAACTGCAGCCTCTAGTGGTCTAGTGGAGAACAGCCCTCTAGTGGTAGAGAACTGCAGCCTCTAGTGGTCGGTAGAGGAACTGCAGCCTCTAGTGGTCATAGAGGAACTGCAGCCTCTAGTGGTCAGAGAACTGCAAGCCTCTAGTGTAGAACTGCAGCCTCTAGTGGTCAAGAGGAACTGCACCTCTAGTGGTTAGAGAACCTGCAGCCTCTAGTGGTCAGTAGAGGAACTGCAGCCTCTAGTGGTTAGAGGAACTGCAGCTCTAGTGATCAGTAAGAACTGCAACCTCTAGTGGTTATTAGAGGAAATGCAGCCTCTAGTGGTTATTAGAGAAAATTCAGCCTCTAGTGGTCGGTAGAGGAACTGCAGCCTCTAGTGGTTATTAGAGGGAACTGCAGCCTCTAGTGGTTAGTAGAGTAACTGCAGCCTCTAGTGGTCAGTAGAGTAACTGCAGCCTCTAGTGGTCGGTAGAGGAACTGCAGCCTCTAGTGATCAGTAGAAGAACTGCAACCTCTAGTGGTTATTAGAGGAACTGCGGCCTCTAGTGGTTATTAGAGGAACTGCAGCCTCTAGTGGTCAGTAGAGGAACTGCAGCCTCTAGTGGTCGGTAGAGGAACTGCAGCCTCTAGTGATCAGTAGAAGAACTGCAGCCTCTAGTGGTCAGTAGAAGAACTGCAGCCTCTAGTGGTCGGTAGAGGAACTGCAGCCTCTAGTAGTCGGTAGAGGAACTGCAGCCTCTAGTGGTTATTAGAGGAACTGCAGCCTCTAGTGGTTATTAGAGGAACTGCAGCCTCGAGTGGTCAGTAGAGGAACTGCAGCCTCTAGTGGTCGGTAGAGGAACTGCAGCCTCTAGTGATCAGTAGAAGAACTGCAACATCTAGTGGTTATTAGAGGAAATGCATCCTCTAGTGGTCGTAGAGGACCTGCAGTGTCAGTAGAGGAACTGCAGCCTCTAGTGGTCAGTAGAGGAACTAAAGCAAGCCTCTAGTGGTTATTAGAGGAACTGCGGCCTCTAGTGTCAGTAGAGAGGAACTGCATCCTCTAGTGGTCAGTAGAGGAACTGCAGCCTCTAGTGGTTATTAGAGGAACTGCGCCTCTAGTGGTCTAGTGGTCAGTAGAGGAACTGCAAAGCCTCTAGTGGTCAGTAGAGGAACTAAAGCCTCTAGTGGTCAGAGGAACTAGTAGAGGAACTGCAAGCCTCTAGTGGTTATTAGAGGAACTGCAGTAGAGGAACTGCAGCCTCAGTGGTCATAGAGACTGCAAAAGAGGTCATTAGAGGAACTCAGCTCAGTGGTCTAGTCTAGAGGAACTGCAAGGCAGCCTCTAGTGGTCGGAGAGGAACTGCGGCCTCTAGTGGTCAGTAGAGGAACTGCAGTCCTCTAGTGGTCAGTAGAGAACTGCAGCCTCTAGGTCAGTAGAGAAACTAAAGCCTCTAGTGGTTATTAGAGGAACTGCAGCCTCTAGTGGTCAGTAGAGGAACTGCAGCCTCTAGTGGTCATAGAGGAACTAAACTCTAGTGGTTATTAGAGGAACTGCAGCCCTAGTGGTCAGTAGAGGAACTGCAGCCTCTAGTGGTCAGTAGAGGAACTAAAGCCTCTAGTGGTTATTAGAGGAACTGCAGCCTCTCGTGGTAGTGGTCAGTAGAGGGAACTACTGCAGCCTCTCTAGTGGTCAGTAGAGGAACTGCAGCCTCTAGCGGTCATAGAGGACTGCTAAAGCCTCTAGTGGTCACTTAGAGGAACTGCAGCCTCTAGTGGTCAGTAGAGGAACTCAAGCCTCTAGTGGTCATTAGAGGAACTGCAGCCTCTAGTGGTCAGTAGAGGAACTACAGCCTCTCGTAGTCGGTTAGAGGAACTGCAGTCTCTAGTGGTCGGTAGAGGAACTGCAGCCTCTTGTGGTCGGTAGGGAACTGCAGGCTCTAGTGGTTAGTAGAGGAACTGCAGCCTCTAGTGGTCGGTAGAGGAACTGCAGCCTCTAGTGGTCAGTAGAGGAACGCAGCCTCTAGTGGTCAGTAGAGGAACTCAGCCTCTAGTGGTTATTAGAGGAACTGCAGCCTCTAGTGGTCAGTAGAGGAACTAGCAGTCTCTAGTGTCAGTAAGGAACTGCAGCCTCTAGTGGTCAGTAGAGGAAACACAGCCTCTCGTAGTCGGTAGAGGAACTGAAGTCTCTAGTGGTCGGTAGAGGAACTGCAGCCTCTTGTGGTCGGTAGAGGAACTGCAGGCTCTAGTGGTTATTAGAGGAACTGCAGCCTCTAGTGGTCATTAGAGGAACTGCAGCCTCTGGTGGTCAGTAGAGGAACTAAAGCCTCTAGTGGTTATTAGAGGAACTGCAGCCTCTAGTGGTCAGTAGAGGAACTACAGCCTCTCGTAGTCGGTAGAGGAACTGCAGTCTCTAGTGGTCGGTAGAGGAACTGCAGCCTCTTGTGGTCGGTAGAGGAACTGCAGGCTCTAGTGGTTATTAGAGGAACTGCAGCCTCTAGTGGTCGGTAGAGGAACTGCAGCCTCTAGTGGTCAGTAGAGAAACCGCAGCCTCTAGTGGTCAGTAGAGGAACTGCAGCATTAGAGGAACTGCAGCCTCTAGTGGTTGGTAGAGGAACTGCAGTCTCTAGTGGTCAGTAGAGGAACTACAGCCTCTAGTGGTCAGTAGAGGAACTAAAGCCTCTAGTGGTTATTAGAGGAACTGCAGCCTCTAGTGGTCAGTAGAGGAACTACAGCCTCTCGTAGTCGGTAGAGGAACTGCAGTCTCTAGTGGTCGGTAGAGGAACTGCAGCCTCTTGTGGTCGGTAGAGAAACTGCAGGCTCTAGTGGTTATTAAAGGAACTGCAGCCTCTAGTGGATATTAGAGGAACTGCAGTTCCTCTAATGTCCACTAGAGGAACTGCAGCCTCTAGTGGTTATTAGAGGAACTGCAGCCTCTAGTGGTCGGTAGAGGAACTGCAGCCTCTAGTGGTCGGTAGAGGAACTGCAGCCTCTAGTGGTCGGTAGAGGAACTGCAGCCTCTAGTGGTAGTAGAGGAACTGCAGCCTAGTGGTTATTGTCAGTATTCCTGCAGCCTCTAGTGGTCTGCAGCTAGTGTCAGTAGTGAGAACTAAGCCTCTCGTGTCGGTAGGAACTGCAGCCTCTATGTGGTCGGTAGAGGAACTGCAGCCTCTAGTGGTCAGTAGAGAAACCGCAGCCTCTAGTGGTCAGTAGAGGAACTGCAGCCTCTAGTGGTTATTAGAGGAACTGCAGCCTCTAGTGGTCGGTAGAGGAACTGCAGCCTCTAGTGGTCAGTAGAGGAACTGCAGCCTCTAGTGGTCAGTAGAGGAACTGCAGCCTCTAGTGGTCGGTAGAGGAACTGCAGCCTCTAGTGGTCAGTAGAGGAACTGCAGCCTCTAGTGATCAGTAGAGGAACTGCAGCCTCTAGTGATCAGTAGAGGAACTGCAGCCTCTAGTGATCAGTAGAACTGCAACCTCTAGTGGTTATTAGAGGAAATGCAGCCTCTAGTGGTTATTAGAGAAAATTCAGCCTCTAGTGGACAGTAGAGGAACTGCAGCCTCTAGTGGTTATTAGAGGAACTGCAGGCTCTAGTGGTCAGTAGAGGAACTAAAGCCTCTAGTGGTTATTAGAGGAACTGCAGCCTCTAGTGGTCAGTAGAGGAACTACAGCCTCTCGTAGTCGGTAGAGGAACTGAAGTCTCTAGTGGTCGGTAGAGGAACTGCAGCCTCTTGTGGTCGGTAGAGGAACTGCAGGCTCTAGTGGTTATTAGAGGAACTGCAGCCTCTAGTGGTCATTAGAGGAACTGCAGCCTCTGGTGGTCAGTAGAGGAACTAAAGCCTCTAGTGGTTATTAGAGGAACTGCAGCCTCTAGTGGTCGGTAGAGGAACTGCAGCCTCTAGTGGTCAGTAGAGAAACCGCAGCCTCTAGTGGTCAGTAGAGGAACTGCAGCCTCTAGTGGTTATTAGAGGAACTGCAGCCTCTAGTGGTTGGTAGAGGAACTGCAGTCTCTAGTGGTCAGTAGAGGAACTGCAGCCTCTAGTGGTCAGTAGAGGAACTAAAGCCTCTAGTGGTTATTAGAGGAACTGCAGCCTCTAGTGGTCAGTAGAGGAACTACAGCCTCTCGTAGTCGGTAGAGGAACTGCAGTCTCTAGTGGTCGGTAGAGGAACTGCAGCCTCTTGTGGTCGGTAGAGAGAAGGGACTGCAGGCTCTAGTGGTTAGAGGAATGCAGTTCCTCTAATGTCCAGTAGAGGAACTGCAGCCTCTAGTGGTTATTAGAGGAACTGCATCCTCTAGTGGTCAGTAGAGGAACTGCAGCCTCTAGTGATCAGTGGAGGAACTGCAGCCTCTAGTGGTCAGTAGAGAAACTGCAGCCTCTAGTGGTCAGTGAAGGAACTGCGGCCTATAGTGGTCAGTGAAGGAACTGTAGCCTCTAGTGGTCAGTAGAGGAACTGCAGCATCTACTAGTCAGTAGAGGAACTGCAATCTCTAGTGGTCAGTAGAGGAATTGCAGTCTCTGGTGGTCAGTAGAGGAACTGCGGTCTCTGGTGGTCGGTAGAGGAACTGCAGTCTCTAGTGGTCAGTAGAGGAACTGCATCCTCTAGTGGTCAGTAGAGGAACTGTGGTCTCTGGTGGTCAGTAGAGGAACTGCAGTCTCTAGTTATCAGTAGAGTAACTGCGGTCTCTGGTAGTCAGTAGAGGAAGTGCAGTCTCTAGTGGTCAGTAGAGGAACTGCAGTCTCTAGTGGTCAGTAGAGAAACTGC
This sequence comes from Hirundichthys speculiger, assembly GCA_018398805.1. Classification (NCBI taxonomy): domain Eukaryota; kingdom Metazoa; phylum Chordata; class Actinopteri; order Beloniformes; family Exocoetidae; genus Hirundichthys; species Hirundichthys speculiger. The sequence continues at coordinate 108,303 of JAGFBZ010000273.1, read as the reverse complement.
AGTCTCTATTGGTCAGTAGAGGAACTGTGGCCTCTAGTGGTCAGTAGAGGAACTGCAGCCTCTAGTGGTCAGTGGAGGAATTGCAGCCTCTAGTGGTCAGTAGAGGAACTGCAGTCTGTATTGGTCAGTAGAGGAACTGCAGCCTCTAGTGGACATTCGAGGAACTGCAGCCTCTAGTGGACATTAGAGGAACTGAAGCCTCTAGTGGTCAGTGGAGGAACTGCATTCTCTAGTGGTCAGTAGTGGTCAGTGGAGGACTGCAGTCTCTAGTGGTCAGTAGGAACTGCGTCTAGTGGTAGGAACTGCAGCCTCTAGTGGTCAGTAGAGAACTGCAGCCTCTAGTGTCAGTAGAGAAACTGCAGCCTCTAGTGGTCAGTGAAGGAACTGTAGCCTCTAGTGGTCAGTAGAGGAACTGCAGCATCAACTAGTCAGTAGAGGAGCTGCAATCTCTAGTGGTCAGTAGAGGAATTGCAGTCTCTGGCGGTCAGTAGAGGAACTGCGGTCTCTGGTGGTCAGTAGAGGAACTGCAGTCTCTAGTGGTCAGTAGAGGAACTGCATCCTCTAGTGGTCAGTAGAGGAACTGTGGTCTCTGGTGGTCAGTAGAGGAACTAAAGTCTCTAGTGGTCAGTAGAGTAACTGCGGTCTCTGGTAGTCAGTAGAGGAAGTGCAGTCTCTAGTGGTTATTAGAGGAACTGCAGCCTCTAGTGGACATTAGAGGAACTGCAGCTTCTAGTGGTCAGTAGAGGAACTGCAGCCTCTAGTGGTCAGTAGAGGAACTGCAGCCTCTATTGGTCAGTAGAGGAACTGCAGCCTCTATTGGAGAGAGGAACTGCAGCCTCTATTGGACATTAGAGGAACTGCAGCTTCTTAGGGAAGTAGAGGAACTGCAGCCTCTAGTGGTCAGTAGAGAAACTGCAGCCTCTATTGGTCAGTAGAGGAACTGCAGCCTCTAGTGGTCAGTAGAAGAATTGCAGCCTCTATTGGAAATTCGAGGAACTGCAGCCTCTAGTGGACATTAGAGGAACTGCAGCTTCTAGTGGTCAGTAGAGGAACTGCAGCCTCTAGTGGTCAGTAGAGAAACTGCAGCCTCTATTGGTCAGTAGAGGAACTGCAGCCTCTAGTGGTCAGTAGAAGAACTGCAGCCTCCAGTGGTCAGTAGAGGAACTGCGGTCTCTGGTGGTCAGTAGAAGAACTGCAGTCTCTAGTGGTCAGTAGAGGAACTGCGGTCTCTGGTGGTCAGTAGAGGAACTGCAGTCTCTAGTGGTCAGTGGAGGAACTGCAGCCTCTAGTTGTCAGTAGAGGAACTGCGGTCTCTGGTGGTCAGTAGAGAGATTAACCAGGTTCTTCTCATCAACGTGACAGTTTTATGACCCTTTTATGACCCTTTTATGACCCTTTTATGATTTTATGACCATTATCAGATCTGTTTCCGGGCAGTTTTATTGTTTTTGGGCAGTTTTATTGATTTATCTTGTCCCCCACAGCTGTTTTAGTGTGTTAAACATTTAAAGTAAGAGTTAATGACCTCCCAAAAAATACTTGCTATATACACTCACCATGTCAGTACTGAAGCCTCGCAATCAGACGCGGGTCATTAACGAGACACCCGTAACAATCATACAAGAGTTGGGTTGCAATACGGGTGTTAAAGAGAAAACTGTGTTATACAAGAGTTGGATTGCAAAACAAATCTGTGATATCATTAAGAGCTTCACATGGAGGAGAGTTCACATGGTTTTTTTAATTCTGATATGCTGTGTACAGTTTTTTTCTGAAACCTGACCTGTTTCATGTGTTAAACATTCAAGTAACAGTTAATATGACCCATCCCCACTTCTTCTGCATGTCTTTCTCTTCACTGCTCCTCCAACCCCACGACCACCACACCCACCAACCCACACGCACACACACACACAACCACACACACACAATTGCATCCTCTAGTGGTCAGTGGAGGAACTGCAGCCTCTAGTGGTCAGTGGAGGAACTGCAGTCTCTAGTGGTCAGTAGAGGAACTTTAGTCTCTAGTGGTCAGTAGGGGAACTGCAGTCTCTAGTGGTCAGTTGAGGAACTGCAGTCTCTAGTGGTCAGTAGAGGAACTGCAGTCTCTAGTGGTCAGTAGAGGAACTGCAGTCTTTAGTGGTCAGTATAGGAACTGCAGCCTCTAGTGGTCAGTAGAGGAACTGCAGCCTCTAGTGGTCAGTAGAGGAACTGTATCCTGTAGTGGTCAGTAGAGGAACTGCAGCCTCTAGTGGTCAGTGGAGGAACTGCAGTCTCTAGTGGGCAGTAGAGGAACTGCAGCCTCTAGTGGTCAGTGGAGGAACTGCATCCTCTAGTGGTCAGTAGAGGAACTGCAGCCTCTAGTGGTCAGTGGAGGAAATGCAGTCTCTAGTGGTCAGTAGAGGAACTGCAGCCTCTATTGGTCAGTAGAGGAACTGCATCCTCTAGTGGTCAGTAGAGGAACTGCAGCCTCAAGTGGTCAGTGGAGGAACTGCAGCCTCTAGTGGACAGTAGAGAAACTGCAGCCTCTAGTGGTCAGTAGAGGAACTGCGGTCTCTGGTGGTCAGTAGAGGAACTGCAGTCTCTAGTGGTCAGTGGAGGAACTGCAGCCTCTAGTGGTCAGTAGAGGAACTGCGGTCTCTGGTGGTCAGTAGAGAGATTAACCAGGTTCTTCTCATCAACGTGACTTATGACCCTTTTATGACCTTTTATGACCCTTTTATGATTTTATGACCCTTATCAGATCTGTTTCCGGGCAGTTTTATTGTTTCTGGGCAGTTTTATTGTTTATCTTGTCCCCCACAGCTGTTTTAGTGTGTTAAACATTTAAAGTAAGAGTTAATGACCTCCCAAAAAATACTTGCTATATACACTCACCATGTCAGTACTGAAGCCTCGCGATCAGACGCAGGTCATTAACGAGACACCCGTAACAATCATACAAGAGTTGGGTTGCAATACGGGTGTTAAAGAGAAAACTGTGTTATACAAGAGTTGGATTGCAAAACAAATCTGTGATATCATTAAGAGCTTCACATGGAGGAGAGTTCACATGGTTTTTTTTATTCTGATATGCTGTGTACATTTTTTTTCTGAAACCTGACCTGTTTCATGTGTTAAACATTCAAGTAACAGTTAATATGACCCATCCCCACTTCTTCTGCATGTCTTTCTCTTCACTGCTCCTCCAACCCCACGACCACCACACCCACCAACCCACACGCACACACACACACAACCACACACACACAATTGCATCCTCTAGTGGTCAGTGGAGGAACTGCAGCCTCTAGTGGTCAGTGGAGGAACTGCATCCTCTAGTGGTCAGTAGAGGAACTGCAGCCTCTAGTGGTCAGTGGAGGAAATGCAGTCTCTAGTGGTCAGTAGAGGAACTGCAGCCTCTATGGTCAGTAAGGAACTGCAGCCTCTAGTGTCAGGAGGAACTGCAGCCTCAAGTGGTCAGTGGAGGAACTGCAGCCTCTAGTGGACAGTAGAGAAACTGCAGCCTCTAGTGGTCAGTAGAGGAACTGCAACCTCTAGTGGACAGTAGAGGAACTGCAGCCTCTAGTGGTCAGTAGAGGAACTGCAGCCTCTAGTGGTTATTAGAGGAACTGCAGCCTCTAGTGGTCAGTAGAAGAACTGCAGCCTCTAGTGGTCGGTAGAGGAACTGCAGCCTCTAGTGGTCAGTATAGGAACTGCAGCCTCTAGTGGTCAGTAGAAGATCTGCATCCTCTAGTGGTCAGTAGAGAAACTGCAGTCTCTGGCGATCAGAAGAGGAACTGGGGTCTCTGGTGGTCAGTAGAGGAAGTGCATCCTCTAGTGGTCAGTAGAGGAACTGCAGCCTCTAGTGGTCAGTGGGGGAACTGCAGCCTCTAGTGGTCAGTGGAGGAACTGCAGCCTCTTGTAGTCAGTGGAGGAACTGCAGCCATATATGCAGAACCATATATGTTTGCCTGCAAACATCTGGAACCCCAGAGGAACACCTGCAAACATCTGGAACCTCGGAGGAACGCCTGCAAACATCTGGAACCTCAGTGGAACACCTGCAAACATCTGGAACCCTGGAGGAACGCCTGCAAACACCTGGAACCTCGGAGGAACGCCTGCAAACATCTGGAACCCCAGAGGAACACCTGCAAACATCTGTAACCTTGGTGGAACACCTGCAAACATATGGAACCCCAGAGGAACGCCTGCAAACATCTGGAACCCCGGAGGAACGCCTGCAAACATCTGGAACCCCGGAGGAACACCTGCAAACATCTGGAACCCTAGAGGAACGCCTGCAAACATCTGGAACCCCAGTGGAACACCTGCAAATATCTGGAACCCCAGAGGAACGCCTGCAAACATCTGGAACCTCGGTGGAACGTTTGCAAACATCTGGAACCCCGGAGGAACACCTGCAAACATCTGGAACCCCGGAGGAATGCCTGCAAACATCTGGAACCCAGAGGAACGCCTGCAAACTGAACCCAGGAACGCCTGCAAACATCTGGAACCCCGGAAACCCAAACATCTGGAACCCCAGAGGAACGCCTGCAAACATCTGGAACCATATATGTTTGCCTGCAAACATCTGGAACCCCAGAGGAACACCTGCAAACATCTGGAACCTCGGAGGAACGCCTGCAAACATCTGGAACCTCAGTGGAACACCTGCAAACATCTTAAACCCCAGAGGAATGCCTGCAAACATCTGGAACCCCGGAGGAACGCCTGCAAACACCTGGAACCCCAGAGGAACACCTGCAAATATATGGAACCCCGGAGGAACGCCTGCAAACATCTGTAACCTTGGTGGAACACCTGCAAACATATGGAACCCCAGAGGAACGCCTGCAAACATCTGGAACCCTAGAGGAACGCCTGCAAACATCTGGACCCCAGTGGAACACCTGCAAACATCTGGAACCTCAGTGGAACGCCTGCAAACATCTGGAACCTCGGTGGAACGTTTGCAAACATCTGGAACCCCGGAGGAACACCTGCAAACATCTGGAACCCCGGAGGAATGCCTGCAAACATCTGGAACCCCAGAGGAACGCCTGCAAACATCTGGAACCCCAGAGGAACGCCTGCAAACATCTGGAACCCCGGAGGAACACCTGCAAACATCTGGAACCCCAGAGGAACGCCTGCAAACATCTGGAACCATATATGTTTGCCTGCAAACATCTGGAACCCCAGAGGAACACCTGCAAACATCTGGAACCTCGGAGGAACGCCTGCAAACATCTGGAACCTCAGTGGAACACCTGCAAACATCTTCAACCCCAGAGGAATGCCTGCAAACATCTGGAACCCCGGAGGAACGCCTGCAAACACCTGGAACCCCAGAGGAACACCTGCAAATATATGGAATCCCGGAGGAACGCCTGCAAACATCTGTAACCTTGGTGGAACACCTGCAAACATCTGGAACCCCAGAGGAACGCCTGCAAACATCTGGAACCCCGGAGGAACGCCTGCAAACATCTGGAACCCCGGAGGAACACCTGCAAACATCTGGAACCCTAGAGGAACGCCTTCAAACATCTGGACCCCAGTGGAACACCTGCAAACATCTGGAACCTCAGTGGAACGCCTGCAAACATCTGGAACCTCGGTGGAACGTTTGCAAAGATCTGGAACCCCGGAGGAACACCTGCAAAGATCTGGAACCCCGGAGGAATGCCTGCGAACATCTGGAACCCCAGAGGAACGCCTGCAAACATCTGGAACCTCGGTGGAACGCCTGCAAACATCTGGAACTTCGATGTGACGCCTTCAAACATCTGGAACCCCAGAGGAATGCCTGCAAACATCTGGAACCCCAGAGGAATTCCTGCAAACATCTGGAACCCCGGAGGAACGCCTGCAAACATCTGGAACCCTAGAGGAACACCTGCAAACATCTGAAACCCCGGAGGAATGCCTGCAAACATCTGGAACCCCAGAGGAACGCCTGCAAACATCTGGAACTTCGATGTGACACCTTCAAACATATGGAACCCCAGAGGAATGCCTGCAAACATCTGGAACCCCGGAGGAACGCCTGCAAACATCTGGAACCCTAGAGGAACACCTGCAAACATCTGAAACCCCAGAGGAACGCCTGCAAACATCTGGAACCCCAGAGGAATGCCTGCAAACATCTGGAACCCCAGAGGAATGCCTGCAAACATCTGGAACCCTGGAGAAACGCCTGCAAACATCTGGAACCCCAGAGGAAGACCTGCAAACATCTGGAACCCCGGAGGAACGCCTGCAAAAATCTGGAACCCTAGAGGAAAAGCTGCAAACATCTGGAACCCCAGAGGAACGCCTGCAATCATCTGGAACATATATGTTTGCCTGCAAACATCTGGAACCCCAGAGGAATGACTGCAAACATCTGGAACCTCGGAGGAACGCCTGCAAACATCTGGAACCTCAGTGAAACACCTGCAAACATCTGGAACCCCAGAAGAATGCCTACAAACATCTGGAACCCTGGAGGAACGCCTGCAAACATCTGGAACCCCAGAGGAACACCCGCAAACATATGGAACCCCAGAGGAACACCTGCAAACATCTGGAACCCCGGAGGAACACCTGCAAACATCTGTAACCTCGGTGGAACACCTGCAAACATCTGGAACCCCAGAGGAACGCCTCGAACATCTGGAACCCTAGAAGAACGCCTGCAAACATCTGGAACCCCAGAGGAACACCTGCAAACATCTGGAACCCCGGAGGAACGCCTGCAAACATCTGTGAACCTCGGTGGAACGCCTGCAAACATCTGGAACCCTGGAGGAACACCTGCAAACATCTGGAACCCTAGAAGAACGCCTGCAAACATCTGGAACCCCGGTGGGTTAGGGTTAGGGTTAGGGTTAGGGTCTGGAACCATATATGTTTGCCTGTAAACATCTGGAACCCCAGAGGAACACCTGCAAACATCTGGAACCCCGGAGGAACGCCTGCAAAAATCTGGAACCCTAGAGGAAAAGCTGCAAACATCTGGAACCCCAGAGGAACGCCTGCAATCATCTGGAACATATATGTTTGCCTGCAAACATCTGGAACCCCAGAGGAATGACTGCAAACATCTGGAACCTCGGAGGAACGCCTGCAAACATCTGGAACCTCAGTGAAACACCTGCAAACATCTGGAACCCCAGAAGAATGCCTACAAACATCTGGAACCCTGGAGGAACGCCTGCAAACATCTGGAACCCCAGAGGACCACCCGAAACATATGGAACCCCAGAGGAAACACCTGCAAAAATCTGGAACCCCGGAGGAACCACCTGCAAACATCTGTAACCTCGGTGGAACACCTGCAAACATCTGGAACCCCAGAGGAACGCCTCGAAACATCTGGAACCCTAGAAGAACGCCTGCAAACATCTGGAACCCCAGAACAAACGCCTGCAAAAATCTGGAACCCGAGGAACCTGCAAACATCTGGAACCTCCGGTGGAACGCCTGCAAACATCTGGAACCCTGGAGGAACACCTGCAAACATCTGGAACCCTAGAAGAACGCCTGCAAACATCTGGAACCCCGGTGGTTGGTTAGGGTTAGGGTTAGGGTTAGGGTCTGGAACCATATATGTTTGCCTGTAAACATCTGGAACCCCAGAGGAACACCTGCAAACATCTGGAACCCCGGAGGAACGCCTGCAAACATCTGGAACCCCGGAGGAAAACCTGCAAACATCTGGAACCCTAGAGGAACCCTGCAAACATCTGGAACCTCGGAACCTGGAACCTCAAACACTGCAAACATCTGGAACCTCGGAGGAACGCCTGCAAACATCTGAAACCCCCCCGGAGGAAAACCTGCAAACATCTGGAACCCTAGAGGAACGCCTGCAAAACATCTGGAACCCCAGTGGAACGCCTGCAAACATATGGAACCCCAGTGGAACGCCTGCAAACATCTGGAACCCCAGTGGAACGCCTGCAAACATCTGGAACCTCGATGGACACCTGCAAACATCTGGAACCCTAGAGGAACGCCTGCAAACATCTGGAACCTCGATGGAACGCTGCAAACATCTGGAAACGCCTTCAAACATTTGGAACCCGAGAGGAACGCCTGCAAACATCTGGAACCTCGGTGGAACGCCTGCAAACATCTGGAACCTCGATGGAACGCCTGCAAACATCTGGAACCCTGGAGGAACACCTGCAAACATCTGGAACCCTAGAAGAACGCCTGCAAACATCTGGAACCCGGTGGGTTAGGGTTAGGGGTTAGGGTTAGGGTCTGGAACCATATATGTTTGCCTGTAAACATCTGGAACCCCAGAGGAACCTGCAAACATCTGGAACCCCGGAGGAACGCCTGCAAACATCTGGAACCTGGAACCTGGAACACCTGCAAACATCTGGAACCTCGGAGGAACGCCTGCAAACATCTGGAACCAGTGGAAACCTGCAAACATCTGGAACCCCGGAGGAACGCCTGCAAACATCTGAAACCCCGGAGGAAAACCTGCAAAACATCTGGAACCCTAGAGGAACGCCTGCAAACATCTGGAACCCCAGTTGGAACGCCTGCAAACATATGGAACCCCAGTGGAACGCTGCAAACATCTGGAACCCCGATGGAACACCTGCAAACATCTGGAACCCTGCAAAAACCCTGGAACGGCTGCAAAACATCTGGAACCTCGATGGAACGCCTTCAAACATTTGGAACCCGAGAGGAACGCCTGCAAACATCTGGAACCTCGGTGGAACGCCTGCAAACATCTGGAACCTCGATGGAACGCCTGCAAACATCTGGAACCTCGATGGAACACCAGCAAACATCTGGAAGGAGGAACAGGAATTTTGTGATTTCTGCTGCAAAAAAGCTGTGATTTTGTAAAATCTGTATTTAACAACTTGATTCATGATTCCAGGAGATACATTTTTTTTGTCATAAATAAAGTTTGTCAAGAACTCACAATTTACAGAACTTTTTCTTTTTATGACGAAATGTGATTTTAGGAGACGCCTCAGTTCCAAAATAATCTGACAAATCACAATCTTATGAGAAAATCTTGCTTTTTATGAATGAAAAAACCTTTTTTTAAAAAGGGGGAAAAAAATCTAAAGTCAGAATCTTCTGGTCTGTAAAGATGAGGCTGAGTTCAGAGGAACCTCCGGCCCTGCTGGGACGAGATGAAGGTCGTGAGAAGCTCTGATGAGCAGCTGTTTCCTGTTCTGTCAGGCCTCATTCCAGCTGTGCTCACCTGCAAACATCTGGAATCCCGGAGGAACGCCTGCAAACATCTGGAACCTTGGTGGAACACCTGCAAACATCTGGAACCCCAGAGGAACACCTGCAAACATCTGGAACCCCGGAGGAACGCCTGCAAACATCTGTAACCTCGGTGGAACGCCTGCAAACATCTGGAACCCTGGAGGAACACCTGCAAACATCTGGAACCCTAGAAGAACGCCTGCAAACATCTGGAACCCCGGTGGGTTAGGGTTAGGGGTTAGGGTTAGGGTCTGGAACCATATATGTTTGCCTGTAAACATCTGGAACCCCAGAGGAACACCTGCAAACATCTGGAACCCCGGAGGAACGCCTGCAAACATCTGGAACCCCGGAGGAAAACCTGCAAACATCTGGAACCCTAGAGGAACACCTGCAAACATCTGGAACCTCGGAGGAACGCCTGCAAACATCTGGAACCCCAGAGGAAGACCTGCAAACATCTGGAACCCCGGAGGAACGCCTGCAAAAATCTGGAACCCTAGAGGAAAAGCTGCAAACATCTGGAACCCCAGAGGAACGCCTGCAATCATCTGGAACATATATGTTTGCATGCAAACATCTGGAACCCCAGAGGAATGACTGCAAACATCTGGAACCTCGGAGGAACGCCTGCAAACATCTGGAACCTCAGTGAAACACCTGCAAACATCTGGAACCCCAGAAGAATGCCTACAAACATCTGGAACCCTGGAGGAACGCCTGCAAACATCTGGAACCCCAGAGGAACACCCGCAAACATATGGAACCCCAGAGGAACACCTGCAAACATCTGGAACCCCGGAGGAACACCTGCAAACATCTGTAACCTCGGTGGAACACCTGCAAACATCTGGAACCCCAGAGGAACGCCTCGAACATCTGGAACCCTAGAAGAACGCCTGCAAACATCTGGAACCCCAGAGGAACACCTGCAAACATCTGGAACCCCGGAGGAACGCCTGCAAACATCTGTAACCTCGGTGGAACGCCTGCAAACATCTGGAACCCTGGAGGAACACCTGCAAACATCTGGAACCCTAGAAGAACGCCTGCAAACATCTGGAACCCCGGTGGGTTAGGGTTAGGGGTTAGGGTTAGGGTCTGGAACCATATATGTTTGCCTGTAAACATCTGGAACCCCAGAGGAACACCTGCAAACATCTGGAACCCCGGAGGAACGCCTGCAAACATCTGGAACCCCGGAGGAAAACCTGCAAACATCTGGAACCCTAGAGGAACACCTGCAAACATCTGGAACCTCGGAGGAACGCCTGCAAACATCTGGAACCTCAGTGGAACACCTGCAAACATCTGGAACCCCGGAGGAACGCCTGCAAACATCTGAAACCCCGGAGGAAAACCTGCAAACATCTGGAACCCTAGAGGAACGCCTGCAAACATCTGGAACCCCAGTGGAACGCCTGCAAACATATGGAACCCCAGTGGAACGCCTGCAAACATCTGGAACCCCAGTGGAACGCCTGCAAACATCTGGAACCTCGATGGAACACCTGCAAACATCTGGAACCCTAGAGGAACGCCTGCAAACATCTGGAACCTCGATGGAACGGCTGCAAACATCTGGAACCTCGATGGAACGCCTTCAAACATTTGGAACCCGAGAGGAACGCCTGCAAACATCTGGAACCTCGGTGGAACGCCTGCAAACATCTGGAACCTCGATGGAACGCCTGCAAACATCTGGAACCTCGATGGAACACCAGCAAACATCTGGAAGGAGGAACAGGAATTTTGTGATTTCTGCTGCAAAAAGCTGTGATTTTGTAAAATCTGTATTTAACAACTTGATTCATGATTCCAGGAGATACATTTTTTTTGTCATAAATAAAGTTTGTCAAGAACTCACAATTTACAGAACTTTTTCTTTTTATGACGAAATGTGATTTTAGGAGACGCCTCAGTTCCAAAATAATCTGACAAATCACAATCTTATGAGAAAATCTTGCTTTTTATGAATGAAAAAACTTTTTTTTAAAAAGGGGGAAAAAAATCTAAAGTCAGAATCTTCTGGTCTGTAAAGATGAGGCTGAGTTCAGAGGAACCTCCGGCCCTGCTGGGACGAGATGAAGGTCGTGAGAAGCTCTGATGAGCAGCTGTTTCCTGTTCTGTCAGACCTCATTCCAGCTGTGCTCACCTGCAAACATCTGGAATCCCGGAGGAACGCCTGCAAACATCTGGAACCTCGGTGGAACACCTGCAAACATCTGGAACCCCAGAGGAACACCTGCAAACATCTGGAACCCCGGAGGAACGCCTGCAAACATCTGTAACCTCGGTGGAACGCCTGCAAACATCTGGAACCCTGGAGGAACACCTGCAAACATCTGGAACCCTAGAAGAACGCCTGCAAACATCTGGAACCCCGGTGGGTTAGGGTTAGGGGTTAGGGTTAGGGTCTGGAACCATATATGTTTGCCTGTAAACATCTGGAACCCCAGAGGAACACCTGCAAACATCTGGAACCCCGGAGGAACGCCTGCAAACATCTGGAACCCCGGAGGAAAACCTGCAAACATCTGGAACCCTAGAGGAACACCTGCAAACATCTGGAACCTCGGAGGAACGCCTGCAAACATCTGGAACCCCAGAGGAAGACCTGCAAACATCTGGAACCCCAGAGGAACACCTGCAAACATCTGGAACCCCGGAGGAACGCCTGCAAACATCTGGAACCTCGGTGGAATGCCTGCAAACATCTGGAACCTCGGTGGAACACCTGCAAACATCTGGAACCCCAGAGGAACACCTGCAAACATCTGGAACCCTGGAGGAACGCCTGCATACATCTGGAACCTCGGTGGAACGCCTGCAAACATCTGGAACCTCTGTGGAACGCCTGCAAACATCTGGAACCTCTGTGGAACACCTTTAAACATCTGGAACCCCAGAGGAATGCCTGCAAACATCTGGAACCTCGGTGGAACGCCTGCAAACATCTGGAACATCGGTGGAACGCCTGCAAACATCTGGAACCTCAGTGGAACACCTGCAAACATCTGGAACCCCAGAGGAACGCCTGCAAACATCTGGAACCCCAGAGGAACGCCTGCAAACATCTGGAACCCCAGAGGAACACCTGCACACATCTGAAACCCCGGAGGAATGCCTGCAAACATCTGGAACCTCGGTGGAACGCCTGCAAACATCTGGAACCTTGGTGGAACGCCTGCAAACATCTGGAACCCCAGAGGAACGCCTGCAAACATCTGGAACCCCGGAGGAACGCCTGCAAACATCTGGAACCCCGGAGGAACACCTGCAAACATCTGAAACCCTAGAGGAACGCCTGCAAACATCTGGAACCCCAGTAGAACGCCTGCAAACATCTGGAACCTCTTTGGAACGCCTGCAAACATCTGGAACCTCGATGGAACACCTTCAAACATCTGGAACCCCAGAGGAACTTCTGCAAACATCTGGAACCCTAGAGGAACGCCTGCAAACATCTGAAACCCCAGTAGAACGCCTGCAAACATCTGGAACCTCGATGGAACACCTTCAAACATCTGGAACCCCGGAGGAACACCAGCAAACATCTGGAAGGAGGAACAGGAATTTTGTGATTTCTGCTGCAAAAAGCTGTGATTTTGTAAAATCTGTATTTAACAACTTGATTCCTGATTCCAGGAGATACATTTTTTTTGTCATAAATAAAGTTTGTCAAGAACTCACAATTTTACAGAACTTTTTCTTTTTATGACTAATTGTGATTTTAGGAGACGCCTCAGTTCCAAAATAATCTGACAAATCACAATCTTATGAGAAAATCTTGCTTTTGTGAATGAAAACCTTTTTTTAAAAAAGGGGGAAAAAAAATCTGTCTTGATGATTTTATGTATGTAGAAATAAATGACTGTAATCAAAGCTAGTAGAACTGTATTATATTCTAAACCTCTTGGATCAAGCTCCGCCCCCAGAAACATCTGGACCTTCCTGCTGCCCAGAGGAGTTAAACTCCGGACAACTTCTGCTTTTATGTCACCGACCTCAACAGAACCTGGATTAAACCCGGATTAAACCTGGATTAAACCCGAATCGCCTGAACCTGATGTGATCCTGCACCTCCTGTTAATGTTTTCTATCCATCATAGTGTCTTCTGTTACTGATGCAGATGTTGGGAAACATCTGGATGGAGACTTTCAGCGCTGTGAATATTTTTTGGGTTTATTTTTTATTTTGTTGGATTTACCTTTTGTTCTGTGATTAATGGGTCAATAAAAGTTGCTAAAATGTTTTGTTTCCATCTTGATAATAAAGGCGACAACTTTAGTGGGTGGAGTCATCTGGTGGAGGCGGAGCTTAAAAGGGGGAGAAAAACTTCTCAGGCAGGTTTAGACAGAGACTTTTATATTGAGAGCGTCCCTGTAAAAAATGAATTAAAATACTTGGGTGTAACAGTATGTAAAGATAAAAATAAGAGAACAAATCAACATAAAAAAAAAATAGATAACATTAAAAAAAATCTAAATCACTGGCTTTTAAGAGACCTGTATTCTCAGTTAAGTCTTACTGACCAAAGTAGAGGGAATATCCAGATTAGTTTATCCATGTCAATCTCTACGTTTTTCCTCAAATGACCAAAGAAGAAACTCTGTGATCTTTAACTTCATATGGAGAAACATCCCACTATCCAAAAAGATCTCTGGTCTGAAAACCATTGAACTGGAGTCTGAATGAAACTTTCAAACTGAACTGGATTAAAAATGACCTGCTAAAACCTGATTCCTCAGGGTTCCACATACCAAGGTGCCTTTTCCAGAAAGTTGGGGGATTACAATTTGTGATGAGTTGTGACTTTGAGACGTCCAAATCTATCAAGTTATCAAACTTCCATTAAGAAATGTTGCAGTTCTGGAAAATGATATTTACACACAATTTCACATCACATGCTGCCATCTTGTGGAATAACAGGAGCATTACAATCAATAGGAAAACGAAAAAGATTTGATTTGTTGTTGATCTAATGGATGGAAACGGTCAGTTCCTTCAGTTTCATTTGTTAATTCAGAAGTATAATTAACTGCTCTTTCATCGTATCTGAAAACATCCCACTTCCTTTAATACACCTGATACAAAATACATTCATACACTCAAGTTTCAAACTTCCACAACTAAAACTGGATGAAACATTAGCGACTAGAAATGTAGCAACAAGGTTATTGGAAAGGTGCTAAAATTCAAATTATTCATTGATTTTAACTCAACAGCCAAATTAAAAATGGGAACTGAGAAAGTAATAACTAATAGATTCTGTAAATTTATCAAATGGCCAATAGCTCCAAAAATAAAAGAGATACAATTTAAGATTTTAAACCATGTATACGCAGCTGCTGAATTTCTGCACTAAAGATTTAGCTTTGTAGTTGAACCAGTTTTTTTTTTTTCCTTGAAGAGTCTGAAACTACAGATCATTTGTTCTAGTCAGCCTCAGTTCGGTTCTGACAGCTGCAGTTGGTTTAATACTGGGACTGATAACCGTCCTCTGAATCAGATCAGATGTTAATTTATATGGATAATCTTCCAAGAAGTACCCCCCAAGTGTTGTTTTGTTTATTTCTGTCCCCTTTAATGTATTCCCGACAGGAATTTGTTCAATAACACTGCAGCTGTGGCGCCCTCTGGTGGCTGCTGTCTGTCCGGTCTGCTGAAGTCAGCTTCAAATTCGTACTGGCCTCGTACTTTTTACCGAACTGAAAAAACTTCCACCAAACTGAAACCAACTTCAGCGTCAGCCCGTATCCAGGCAGCGGTGCGTTGACTGTTGTCATGACACCTGAGGGCGGGAGTTGCATAAACGGAGACAGAAAAGTTAAAAACCGACAAACCAGACGTTCCTGGATGTTCAAGGATGAAGAGAGCAGGCGGGATCCATTCGTGAGTGAAACTAAATGATATTAAATGAGCCGCTGAGGTTCGCCATTAAACCGGATCCGCTCTGGTTTCAGGTCTTCGCGGTCTCTGACCCAGTCCGGTTCCGGAACCTTCAGACTCGGTCACACTTCAAAGTTTGGAGCTCATCAGAACCGGAGAGGAGAGCGGAAACGGACCGAACCGAAGAAGCTCGAACGCAGACCAGAAGTCCGGGTAGGTTCCGGACGGATGTGCGGATGCGCCAACACCTGCGGGTCATCAGCGCTCTGGATCTGAGTTATTATTGTATCAAACAATAGATCTAATTGATCTAAATTAGATATAATTTAGGTCCAATGTATTATATCTAATTAATTAGTTCTACTATAACAGCATGAATCTGAAACAACGCATAGAAGTGGAATAAACAAGCTTTTAACTAATGTGTCTGATATACAAACATGAATATTATTGGTATGAAACTACAGAAAAGATCAGAGAAAAATAGTCACGTTAGAACTGTAAAATTGTGCTGAATCATTAATCTAATCCTAAATACCAATCTAAATATCCTCTTCACGTATGTAGATCAGCTTAATTTTGTTATTCTCAAAGTTATATTTGTTCTAAAATGGCTCCACTGGTTGCAGGAGCCCCGTCAGTCTTTTTCTAGATTTGTGTTGTTGTTTTTTTCAGTGATAACATCAGTTTGTTTCATCCTGGTCTGTTTCACCCTGGTTTCCCACTGCGCAATTTATGGTTCAGAAGACGTCTGTATGACGTCTTTTTGCGACGTCGGAATCACGTCTCGAAAAGGTGCAGAATGAAATGTTTTTTTGACGTCTTTTCCCGACGTCGTGTGGACGTCTTTCCCTCGACGCTTTATGGACCTCCACTTCCATTCATCCGGGGCTGGATTAACGTCCACTAACTACCTTCATTAAAGTGTTAAAACTGGACTATTCTGTAATTTACTCTAAGGTAGCAAACTAGAAACCAAACCAAATTTGCAATTTCTTTTAAATGTAACAATTCTGTAAAATTAACACATTCAGTAAAATTATAGCATTACACTATTAAAATTGTCACTGCAGTGCAAAATAATATAACCATTACCCGTGTTGCAACAGTTGATAGCTCACAAAATTAGGAAGAAAGGCAAAAAACCAACTTTATTAATATTGATTCACACTATTTACATATTAACATATGTCATACTATACAGAATTTACATATTAAAATGATTAAGACTACACATTTTACAAATTAACAATGATTTAAACTATTTACATAATCTCTACACTACGTACCACATCATCTGCATATGAACCACAAGTCCAGTTAAACTAGGTGTTGAGGCCTCCCCTTCTGGCTGGTGCATGTTTGAGGTGGTCGGCCACGACTTGTTTTACTTCTGCCTCCGTCGCCAGGGGGTAGGCCTTCATGACAGCATCTAGAAAAAAGTTGTGGATTGTCACCATGTCCCTGTAACTGAACTCTCGTAGAAAACTTCTACAAAAATAAATATTAGCTTACAATTAGCATACAATTAGCTTAGCAAAATTAGCAAGCTGGCTTCAAATGAGAATCAAGAGGAACACCAAGATTGACAGTTCAAAGCATCTTGTGGGATTTAATACCACGTAAAAGACATTTAGCAGAAAAATCCTAACTCTTTTAGTTTGATATTACACACTTAGAAAAGAATGAAAACTGTTTTGATAGTTACCGCTGAACACCATAGGAGGCACCCATCACTGCGAAGAACGGCAACACCCCCATCATCGCTTTGGTATGCTCCGCTGCAGGCTCTCCCTTTGATATCTAAGTATTCACGTTTCAGAGACTGAAAGATGAAATGATGGTGGGATGTTGAAGGGTATGTCGGGGCAGTACTAACCTGAAAATTATGTTTTCAATATTAAAACCAATGAATGGGAGGAAAAAATACAAACACAAATGTTTAATTACATTATATGAATATAATTTTCATTTAGCCCCGTAATTTGTACAAGAACCCTCAAAATACTTACATTTCCACTCTTTAAACACATTCAGCATGGACCAGGGTTTTACCTCGCAGCAGAGGGTGTTTTACAGTCAGCTGTGATATGCAACAACGTGGAGTGTGAGATCATTTGAGTCTCATATCGTGGTCGACAGCGGTGTCCAGATGAGTCCACTTAAGGACGTCGATATAACGTCGAGATGAGGTCCGATCGGCGGTGTGCGTGTTGTGGCGGCGCGCACAATGCGGGAGCCTCTCCCCCGCAATAAAAGTAGGGATAAAAGTTCATTTCTCAGGCGGGGAAAAATCACATTGGGCATAAGGTGTCTGGAACTTGGTGACCAGTGGAGCACTTGTGGACGTCAATATAACGTCGAAATGAGGTCCTCGTTGGACCAAATCACTTCCAGTGTCTGCGCGTGTTTAAGCGCTTCCGTGCGGACTCAGAAGCGCACTGCGCGCGCACAGTGCGGGAGCCGGTCCGTCGCAAATGTCGAAAAAAGGTCCAATAATGACGTCTACATCTCGACCTATTATGCACGTTGAGCCGACGTCTATATTTGGTCTTTATATGACGTCCAGATTCTGAACGTCACAGCGACGTCTAAAAAGGGTCATATTTTGACGTCGAAGTTTCGACCTATTTTCTACGTTCGTTCCATAGACGTCGAGATCTGGTCTCTGACGGACCGACCTAAAACTGACGTCATCTGCACGTCTTTTCGACCTGCAGTGTTTGGTGGGTTGCTTCCTCCTGGTGTTGTTTCAACCTGGTTTGTTTCAACCCGGTTTGCTTCGTTCTGGTTTGTTTTATCCTGTTTTGCTTCATCCTGGTTTGTTTCATCCTGGTTTGTTTCAACCCGTTTTGCTTCATCCTGGTTTGTTTTATCCTGTTTTGCTTCATCCTGGTTTGTTTCATCCTGGTTTGCTTCATTCTGATTTGTTTTATTCTGTTTTGCTTCATCCTGTTTTGCTTCACCCTGGTTTGCTTCATCCTGTTTTGCTTCATCCTGGTTTGTTTCATCCTGGTTTGTTTCAACCTGGTTTGCTTCATTCTGATTTGTTTTATTCTGTTTTGCTTCATCCTGTTTTGCTTCACCCTGATTTGCTTCATCCTGGTTTGCTTCATCCTGGTTTGTTTCAACCTGGTTTGCTTCATTCTGGTTTGTTTTATCTGGTTTGTTTCATCCTGGTTTGCTTCATCCTGGTTTGCTTCATCCTGGTTTGTTTCATCCTGGTTTGTTTCAACCTGGTTTGCTTCATTCTGGTTTGTTTTATCCTGTTTTGCTTCATCCAGAGGGGTATACTACGAAGCAAGTTGGACACAGCCAGGCTTTCTTTGGGTGAGCTGGCTTAACAAACCTGAAACTCTCCATCAGAGATAACTGGTACCACGACGGTGGTTATCAACTATCTTTGTTAACCGCGGCTTTCTGCTTTCTGCTCTGTGCGCGTTCACATAAAAGGGGGCGTTTGACGCGTCATTTGACGCCTATTCCGGATCAAATGGATAGATGGCGGTCCGTATATTTCAGTCAGGAGTAGGCTTGGGCGGTATCCAAATTTTGATACCGTCAAACTTCCCTCACATTTTACCGGGGTATACGGTGTTCCCGCGACTATTAAGGCGAACACACACCGCCGGCGGACGCCACGCGTGAAAACAACCCCCCCCCCCATTATGTACCCCAGGCTCGCTGCCGCGGGGCTTTACGGTGCTGTACTATTCCCAGCGTTGACGCGCCTGGGAAAAAAAAGGCGAGTTTACCTCGAAACAGCAGTTCAGTGCTTCAATATAAAGTTGGCTCAACTACAGTTGTTATTTATTTGTGTATTTCTTGCTTTTCACTGTAGTTTTAACTGTTCCTTCTCTGCTCCAGCTCCTCTCTGCTGCCGAGGTGTGTTTGCTGAAACGCGCTTTATAGTAAAGTGTCTGATGGTGGACGTTTCACTTCCTATAAATTCTTCAACATAAAAGTCCAACATTATTAGTTTCATTAGAAGCTTTTATTTTGAAGCAGCAAACTCAGGAAGTGTTGTTTTCATCGTCAGTACCTTAACAGGACGAGTCAAACCGAGATCAGCTCCAAGCGAACATGAATAAACGGTAAAATAAAGCGGAACACACAGCGATACAGGAGAGAAACTAAACTAAACTTTAAACCACAGAAATCATTCATTGCATTTTTTTATGACGGTATTGAAACTGATACCGCCGCTATTTTTAAATACCGGAAGTAAACGGTATTACCGTAATACCGCCCAAGCCTAGTCAGGAGGAGGTTTTAATAATACAGGGCTATGAGGATTTCAAAGAAATCTTTACGGCCAAAAGCAATACTGTAGGTGTGAATAAAGCCAGAGAGGAGTGCTGGCAAAAATTGCAGATCGTGTAAATTCGTAAGTTATATTTTTTTCACCACTTAATGCACCTTAATTAATCTCCCTCCCTCTTTTAGAGCGCTTAAACTTTAAACTTAATGCAGCAGATTTAAACATTATTAAATTCCTCCTCCCTTTTTCATCAACCCCGACTCACCTGAGTTCTGGCTGTTTTGTCGGGCTCCGGGCCGAGTCCGGAAGAAATCAAGGAGAAGAGGCTCGCACTCTGGTGTCCAGGTGAAGCGACGACGCGCTGCAGCACGCCTGGGCTCTGCCGCCGTCGGCCATGGACAACATGCAAGGTGTCTGCGCCGGGTCCCTCTCCTCAATGTGTGCGACAGCACATTCATGCTTTCGCCTGCTTGGACCACAAGGACAGTCTTGGAGCCTACACAGCGCTGGAGTAGTGGTCAATGGTCCTCATCGCCTCCACGCTCTTCCGTATTTACATCGGCTCCCGCAAGGTCCAGCTGGAGGCCACGTGACCGCTGGACGTGTCTTCGACCAATCCCGATGCGCTCCGCGGACACTGCCTCCCTGACGTCATCGACCCTGCATATCGGCCTGTTGAATGCCCGGTCTATTGCAAATAAATCTTTCTCTCTGAACGATCTTTTCACAAGAGAAAAGTTGGATTTAATGTGTCTTTCGGAGACATGGCAGAGAGAGGAAGAGTTTATTCATCTTAATGAACTCTGTCCAGTTGGCTGCTCTGTTGTCGGGAAACCCCGCCCCTGCCGTCGTGGGGGGGGGGGGGTCTGGCCGTTATATATAAGGACAGTTGCACATGCAAAATGACTCAGACCCAGGATTGGACTTCATTTGAGTCCCAAATTGTCATGGTGGGATCTTCAAATCCATTCTGCTGTGTGTTAATCTACCGTCCCCCTGGACCTGCTGCTGTGTTCCTGAAGGATTTTAGTGACTTTTTATCCTCCATAATAAAGCTGGAATCTGTTCTTATCCTTGGAGATTTTAACCTTCATGTCGATGATGGCTCATCTTGCTCCGCAAAGGAACTTTTATCATTGACTGAAGCTTTTAACTTTGAGCAACATGTTTCTGAGACCACACACCAGAAAGGCCACATTTTAGACTTAGTTTTTACCCTTGGACTAGACATTTCAAATGTGTCTGTACAGGACGTCCAGCTCAGTGATCATTGTCTTGTTCTGTTTGATCTCCACTTCAGCCCTGAGCCTAAGCCCATGGAAGCTAGGTCTCAGAGGCGTGTTATTTCTGCAAATACTGCAGACAGTTTCTCTGCTATGTTTGACCCTCTTCTGTTTATGGACTGCCTTGATGTGGACAATTTTACTCAGTGTTTTACCAATCATTGTGTCAAAATTCTGGATCAGGTGGCACCTGTTAAATCAAGCTGGTCAGTTCAGAAAAAAGTGTGTCCTTGGATAAATGAAGACACCATGAGTCTAAGGAGACTTTGTCGAAAGACTGAACGTCTGTGGAAATCCACTAAACTTGAGGTGCACAGACTCCATCTCAGGGATCTTGTGGCCTCATACAACGAGATGGTGGAAAATGCCAGATCAGACTTTATTCGTCAACTGGTAACAGCTAATAAGAAAAATCCCAAAGTGCTGTTCAACACAATCAATTTTCTTGTATGTCCTGCTGCGCCAGTTACTCCTGTTTTTTGTGAAGCGGACAGCAATGCATTATTGAGATTTTTTACTGACAAAATTAAGTTGATCAAGGAGACAATCCCTCCCCTTTGTGTGGGAACCCCTGCTGTCGTTGAGCCTGTCTCCAGCTTGTGGTCCTCATTTAGGTCTGTGACTCTTGCTGATATCTCAGCACTGGTGACCAAGATGAAACTCTCCTCTTGCTCATCGGATGTCCTTCCGTGTAGGCTTTTTGTGAAAGTGTTTGAGGTAATTGGCCCCTGGGTTACCAAAATGGTTAACCTCTCTCTGTCCTCCGGTGTGTTTCCCGATGCATTCAAGCATGCTATAGTGGAGCCTTTACTCAAAAAGACAGGCTTAGACCCAACTGTCCTCAGTAATTTCAGGCCGATCTCTAAGCTCCCACTCTTGTCCAAGATCCTAGAGAAGGTGGTCTCTGAGCAGCTGTCATTATTCCTGGATCAAAACAACATCCATGAGACATTTCAGTCTGGTTTCCGCAAACATCACTCTACGGAGACAGCCTTGCTGAAAGTGTCCAGTGACATTATGATGTCTGCTGATTCGGGAAAATGCACTGTTCTAGTTCTCTTGGATCTGTCCTCAGCCTTTGACACCGTCGACCACCAAATCCTGGTGAGAAGGCTGAGGGATGAAGTAGGACTGTCGGGTTCAGTTCTTCTTTGGTTCTCGTCATACCTCTCTGGGCGTAGCTTTAGTGTCACAGCTAACCAAATAAGGTCTGGGTCAGCAGATCTTTTGTGTGGAGTCCCCCAAGGTTCTGTTTTGGGTCCTTTATTATTTTTGTTGTATTTGATCCCCTTGGGAAAAATCATCCAGAGATTTCCTGATGTCTCCTACCACATATTTGCGGATGATATTCAGCTGTACTGCTCTTTTAAGCCTACTGAGCTCCACAGGCTAAATTCCTTAGTTCATTGCTTGGTGGAGATTAATCAATGGCTAAGTGTGAACATCTTGCAGCTAAACGTGGATAAAACTGAAACCCTGGTTATTGCCCCTGATGACTCCATTCCTGGGATTAACCAGTATTTGGGTGACTTGGGCCGGTCTGTTAAACCGAGCCTAAGAAACCTGGGAGTTGTGTTTGACAAAGACATGTCATTAGTGCAACACTGCAAACAGCTGACAAGGAATTGCTTCTTTCATCTGAGGAATATTGCTAAGCATAGGAAAATGCTGTCGCAAAATGATTTGGAGCTGGTCATTCACGCATTTGTGTCTTCGCGTTTGGACTACTGTAACAGTTTGTTCTCTTGTCTAAACAAGAAGGAGCTGTCTCGTCTGCAGCTAGTGCAAAATTCAGCAGCAAGAATTCTGACCCGCTCTAATAGGAGGTCACACATAACCCCTATTCTAAAAGCTCTTCATTGGCTGCCAGTTTCCTTTAGGATCAATTTTAAAATTCTGGTTTTAACTTTCAGAGCTTTGCATGGCCAGGCTCCACCTTACATCAGCGATCTGATCCAGCCCTACACCCCAGCTCGGGCTCTGAGGTCTGTGGATCAGAACCTGCTGATGGTTCCTCGTACTCTCTTCCGGACCAGAGGAGACCGATCCTTCCAGGCCGTTGCTCCCAGGCTTTTGGAAAGATCTTCCGCTCTCTCTGCGTTCCACGGAGTCTGTTGACTCCTTCAAAAGGCAATTAAAGACCTTTTTATTTGTGCAAGCTTTTGCCTAATTGTCTTGGAGCTGGTATGATCGTAAATGTGTTGTCTTGGCCTTTTAATCTTAAATTTGTATGCATCTCTAACTGTGTTTTTATTTTTTAACTGTGTTCTTATTTTTTAACTGTGTTTTATTTTTTTTTAACTGTGTTCTTATTTTTTAACTGTGTTTTATTTTTAACTGTGTTTTTATTATTTTTATTAATTGTGAAGCGCTCTGTGACCATGGTCTGTGAAGGGCGCTGTATAAATAAAGTTTACTTACTTACTTACTTACTTACTTACTATTATGTAGGTCTGACTGTCCCATTATGAATGATAAATGAAGATCACTTTAGTTTTTTGCTAAATCTATGTGAAATTAATTTAAAATTTAATATTATGTGTGATACCAATATACGTTCACCGGCCACTTTAATAGGTACCCTATCACCCTGGGGCATCTATGAATTATATTACAACATTTCACATAAAATTTCACGTCACACTGATTATCAATATAATTTTAATTTATGTTACCTGCGATTTTGTAAAATGCTTTTATTTGAAGCGTGGGCAGATGGCCAGGGAATACTACAAACATATTCAGCAGTTCAGTAAGAACAAGTACAACCTTTATTCCAGTATTCTGGCTCAGATTTTCTGCATCACCAACTGAATGCATGTAGGTTCCCGCGGCAAAGAAACGCAAAGAAACGCACACCGTTTGCGCTACTGTGAGCGCACGGCTGCGTTTGGTGGCGCTACCAATATCTGGCTCTAGCAGATTACAAATGTAACGTATTCCCTCAGCTGGAAATCTCTAGCGTTCATAGAGAATATGGTCATGGGAAGCCAGCAGATCAGTCCGGTCTCTGAATACTCTCCCTCCATTGCACAATCCTGGCGCTCAGCTCAACGGGATTTCTCTAAAAAGGTGATGCCATCTCTGAAAGAGCTGGTAAGTGAAAGGGCGGCGCTTTTTATAGCCGATTTGAGCCTAAACTCTGCACATAATCTGCTCTGGACCAGGTTAAGCTTGCAGAGTAAGTTACCATGGTGATCTAGCCAGGTTGAAAGAGAGCCACCTTCGTGGTTCTGGAAATCCTGGCTCAACATACCTCGCTAACCCTCTAATCTCGCTTCGTGGTACACCCCTCTGGAACCTTCTAGCTGTGAGGCAACAGAGACCACACAAATAAACATTGAAAGAATATAGTCAGTGAAACATTTGACCCAGGAGATCAAATTATAACAACTGAAAGTAACAGAAAGTTTCATTGGTCTTTCTTGTCTCATACTGTTGAATCTCTTTTATAAGATGTTAAAAGTTTAGCTTAGCTTTAACCCTTTTTTTTTTTTACATTAATGTGATATTTTTCTAGTAAAATAAAAAGTATTGTAGTGACAGTTGACATCCCTCCATCAGCTGGAGATGATGCTGCCTGTGACATCATCAGCATCAGCAACACATCATCACAACAACCCAGCTGGTTCCTGGATGTTCCTAATACGAGTCACTGATATCTGTTTTTAACTGACTCATTTATGAGAACAGATCAACAGAACACAGATGTGACTCACAGCGGTTTAATATTAAAAGTGAACAGCTGCTGCTGGTCTGTTATGTTTCATCTGTGACAGCAACGATGTGATGAACCATCGACTACATGACCGTTCTCATGTCTGATTGACCTCTACATCTGGAATAACCCTGGACCAGAGGACACAGCCTGTGTTCCAGGTGTTCCAGATGCTGGTCATGTGACCATGACTGTCCATGTTCCAGGTTCTGGATGCTGATGGAAACGACGTCACTCCTCTTCCTCTGTGCGCTTCAGAACCAGGAGACCTGCCGCCCAACCTGCCATCTCTGGAGGAAATCTTCTCTGGATCAGACCAGTCCAAGTCCACCTCCAGCTCCAAGCTGCTGTCGTCCAGGCACCAGGACACGTAAATGTCCATGTTTGAAACTGAGACGAGGTTATGAATGTGGATGGTCATGAATGGTTGCAGACACCCTGCAACCATGAGTCTGAGATGAGTCTGAGATGATCGGGTTTCTGTGAAGGACTCTGTTGTCTTGACGTTTATCAGTGATGGTAAATGATAGTGATGCCTCATAGTTCCTGTCAAAGCATCACTTTCACTTCATGCTTCATTAGTGTCTCATTCTTTACAATGATCCTGTTCACAACAACAGCTGATCCTTCTATCAGACCAACTTCACTAATATGGCAGAAAATGAAAAAAATAAACATAATTTACATGTATGTATGGACTAGAAAAAAACATAATTGAACCCTGACAGGATGAGCTGCTACAGGATGGAACGTGTATTTGGACTTTTGAAGGATGGAATCCAGCCATGAACACATGACTTTATATTTTTGTCTGATTTTTACTTTTTTTGGGCTCTAGTGGCCTTTATTAACAGTGTAGACAGACAGGAAGGGGGGCAGAGACAATGGGGAAGACATGTGGCAAAGGGTTGCTGAGCCGGGAATCGAACTCACAACCAGCTGCACGAGGACTGTAGTCTCTGTATATGGGCTGCCTGCCCTAACCACAGCGCCACTGGGGCGGCCCTGATTTTTACTTTTATTGCTGTACAAAAACAGACAGGCCACATCACTACAGGACGTGTCCAACTCCAAATCTGTCTGAACATGCAGCCTTGAAGTTTTACTGCTCTTATTTGGGCCTGAAACCATGTTTCCATCGGTCAAATGATGAAGCAGCTGCTGTGAGTCTGGTCTGCCACCAGATGTCACTGTTGCTCCCCATGATGATGCTTCAGATCATTTCAGAAAAAGACAGAAAGCTTCAAAGATTCAGGGCCCTATCTTGCGTCAATCCTCCTAAAGCCGCTATTAAGGGATAGCGGGTAGCGGGAGAGGCGTTCCCCCGCAAAGAACGCAATCTTCCACCTCCAGAAACCTGTGATATTACCTGCGCTAACCGCTATATTATGCTACATTATGCATGGGAGTGGTTAGGGCATTCCACCTGTTTAACCAATCAGTGCGTCAGTAGCCATTGTCTTTAAGAGCAGGTTGCGTTACCTGCTAACTGCTATGGAGCGTCTTTTCACCCAGATCAGAGCAGCTCTCATGGGCAGCTGGTCTGGGACTCTGCTGTAGAACTTCCTCCTTTTCCTTCCTCCTCCTCCTCTGCACTGATATATACATAACTAGCTCTAACTAATGTGGAGCAAATGATTTAATCTTTTTTCTGAGCAGTTTGTTGAAACTTCTTGGAGTACAAAAGAAATGATAATGCTTGGCGGAGGTCTGCTCTCTCTGAGAGCGCAACAATTCTCCCATACAGCGATTTACAGATTGCGATAAAATCCGCCATCTGGATCAGATCCGGATCAGCCTCTGAAATTTTATAGAGGTTTTTATTGTTAATACCTGAGTGAAATGTAATGAATTGTGGGCAATAATTAATGGAGATGTTGAGAAACAAAATGTCCGGCCCCATTGAGCGCATGTTATGGTCTCAAGCCGGGTTGTGAACCCGCAACCTTCCACCTCTGGGGCTCCTGAGCACAACCCACTGCTCCACCTTCAATCCTCTACATAGACACTCAGATCCACCTATGTTTCCCCTTCCCATCTGACGAGCAGCCCAGGTGTGGCACTGTACACCTGTACCTATTCAGTCATCATTCAACCAGACTCGTCGCCAGATCTTCCCACAGAAACGCCTGATCCAGCCATTCGCAGTGCCACCTCCTTGCCTTCGTCGTCCCCTGGATTGTTGGTTTGGCTGCCAACCCTCGAATCCTCCTTTTTTACATCTGAGAGAATTAAACTCTTAAAATTCCAGAACTCCCTTCCTGTCTCCATTGTGGTTGCTTTAGGGTTCAAGAAACAACTAAACAGCACGATGTTATCGAAAATTTGAAAGTGATCCAGAATCCAGGATTTCTTCCGGATCACACCCAAAATAAAATCAGTTCTTCCTTTTCACATTTCCGACAACTCCTGAAAATGTCATCAAAATCTATCCATAACTTTTTGAGTTATCTGGAACATATCCCCTGCGCAAAGACGCACAGCTGCGCCAAGACGCATAGCCGCTGGGAGTGGTGCTTTTTAAAATACTGCAGAACGGATCATTGGATGAGCATTGAGCCAGAGGAACACGTATGATGACATCTACCTTCTACCTCTGAGAACATCTCGGGTCCTCCGGTGCACAAGGAGAGGGTCAGAGGGATACGAGCACAGTACAAGAAACTCTGCAACAGAGTTCTGTGATCTCCTCGTTTCCTCCACAGCAAACATCTGAATGAGATCATGCCACAGCTGTACAGACATCATCTGCCCTTAAGAGAATAATAACGTATGAAAGTAATACAGTGATGCATAATCGAGAGGTAGAGCCGGTTGTTCAGTCCACATGTGACTGGGTGGACGCGCAATGACAGGATTTGGACGCGCTCTTTTACGCGCCGACATGCCAGTTGCGCTTTCCACAAACTCGGTATCCTGCGGTACTGGTATCTTGCAGATTTTGGGTATTGGGTAATGGGTGGTCAGACCACCCATTACCCAATACCCAAAATCTGCGAGATACAGGTACCACAAGATACCGAATTTGTGGAAAGCGCAAGAGACACGCCCATTGCCGCGCCCACAATGTGAGTAAGGGAGTCGGCAAAATGGGTAACAGGTTTTGGGAGGTGGAAGATTGCATTAGCGGTTGGCAGAGGCTCCTAAATCTGACATTTGCAGGTAATGGGTATTAGGTATTGGGTAGCAGGAGGTGCAAGATAGGGCCCTCAGTCTCCAGCTTTATTTCGATCAGCGTATAAAATCAAACTTCTGATTTCATTATCAAAAACTTGCAAGTTTATAAAGTCAGATTTTTCCCCCAAATTTCTGAAGTCAGCAGAAATAAATGTAGAAATGCAGTTTTTTGTTTTTCAGATTTAAACATCTACTTCTGTACATGATTTTAAAAAAATCATTAACATTTTAAAAATGAGACGATCATCATTATTATTTTACAGCTCGGGTCCAGCTTTTTATAGTATAATTTAAAAAGATATAATAATGTTTATGAAGTGTGTGCACCATCAGGTGTTTTAAACTGCCGTCCTGCAGGTATTGATCAGAGTTTAAGTCCATCTGCAGGTCTGATGTTGATCAGAGTTCCTGGCTGGTGAAGGTTCTCCACCCGTTCTCTTTGTCATGTTCCAGGTTGTTCTGCGGCTCATTCATCGACAGCTCCCACCTGTCCACTCTGTCTCCGAAGGACTCGTGGACGAAGGACACAGAGGACAGTCTTCTTGTCCAGGACATGGGCATGAACCTTCCTACTCCTCACAGTCAGACCTTTATTCTCTTTTACGTTGGTCAAATGATCCAACTCCAGAAAAGTTGGAAATAAAAATGTTTACAAACATCTTGACCCAAATGTCTTCACAGTAGAACTAAGAAATCCTGTTTTAGGACCAGAACTGATCGCTGGGGTGGAATGTTTGTGGTTTGTTTCCTGTCAGAGCTGCTGCTGAAAAGAGAGAAAGAACATGTGGCAGAAGACATGTTGGAGCAGTTTCCCCACATCACCATCTCTGAGACTGACACCATCTCCCTGCTGGACATGCCCAGCACCTTCATCTCTGAGGACCATGTCCACGCAGAGGCGGTGAGGTGAGACTGAGACACCTGAACACGCCTCCTGTGATGTCACCCACAGATTTCTGAAGAAATCCAGCTCTCTGGTGATCACCCGACCCTCTCTGAACCCATAAATGTGTGGATGGAGCAGAGCAGCGTGGATGGTGGAACATGTCCTCCGTCTTGGTTCCAGATGTCACTGCCTCAGTCACCACAAGACAGCTGTTTATAGCTTAGCTTAGCACATGCTATTGTATGATGCTAGCCAGGTTTGGAGTCCTGCATTCAAAGGACTCGAAGGACTTGAAAGACTTGGCAAACTTGGTCTGACTTAAGTCCTGTTCATGACCTCAGTAGAAGTTCTGAGACTTTAAGGACTCGTGACTTGACTCAGACTTGGACTGGTGCGGTCACATTTTACCCCATTGATCAGAATATCAGAGGTCTACCTTTAAACACAGTGAAACACAGTAACACAGTAAAACGCAGTGATGCGGGTGCTGCGCCGGTCTGTTGTGGTGAAGAGGGAGCTGAGTCGGAAGGCGAAGCTCTCGATTTACTGGTCGATCTACGTTCCCACCCTCACCTATGGTCATGAGCTTTGGGTAGTGACCGAAAGAACAAGATGGCGGATACAAGCGGCTGAAATTAGCTTCCTTCGCAGGGTGGCTGGACTCTCCCTTAGAGATAGGGTGAGAAGCTCGGTCATCCGGGAGGGGCTCAGAGTAGAACCGCTGCTCCTCCGCATCGAGAGGAGCCAGATGAGGTGGTTCATCTGGTTAGGATGCCTCCTGGACGCCTCCCTGGTGAGGTGTTCCGGGCACGTCCCACTGGGAGGAGACCCCGGGGAAGACCCAGGACACACTGGAGGGACTATGTCTCTCGGCTGGCCTGGGAACGCCTCGGGATCCCCCCAGAGGAGCTGGAAGAAGTGGCCGGGGAGAGGGGGGTCTGGGCTTCCTTACTCCGGCTGATGCCCCCGCGACCCGACCTCGGATAAGCGGAAGAAGACGACGACGACGACCTTTAAACACATCTGGAACAGCTGAGTGGTCTTTTACTGGGGTCTAGAAGACCTGAATTTGTACATTACAGCTGAAGACATAAACATGACGAGTCTACCGGTGGAGGATCTAAGATTGTTCAAAAACGTCATGTAATTAATACTAAATAAACTAGAAAAGCACTCGGAGAGCGCAGACCTCCGCCAAGTGCAATAGTTCCCCCATATAGCGATTTACAGATTGCGATGAAATCTGCATTCTGGATCAGATCCGGATCAGCCTTTGAAATTTGATAGAGGTTTCCATTGTCAATCCCTGAGTCAAATTTCATGAGTTTTGGGCAATAATTATCGGAGATATTGAGAAACAACATTTTTGGCCCCATTGACTGCACTGTTATTGAAAATTTGAAAGTGATCCAGAATCCAGGATTTCTTCCGGATCACAGCCAAAATGAAATCCGTTCTTCCTTTTCACATTTCTGACAACTCCTGAAAATGTAATCAAAATCCATCCATAACTTTTAGAGTTATCTTGAATACAGACAGACAGATAAACGCCGGTAAAAACAGAACCTCCTTGGTAATAAATGAAGCTTAGGTTGTGAAACACATGACTAGTTTTACTGTTCACGGACGAAATACTTGTGAACACATAGAGACCGTGGGCCCACCACCTGCAGGGGGGGTCATAGGAGTCGGGTGCATTGTGTTTTGGGCGGCAGCCAAACACCTGGGCCTTGGCGTAACGACCCCCGGCTGACTAAACTGTCTACTGGGACCAGAACGTCACCTCTCTGGTGGGGAAGGAGCCTGAGCTGGTTCTGAGATTGAGAGGTACCAGCTAGATATAGTCGGGCTCACCTCAACGCATAGCCTGGGCTCTGGAACCAGTCTCCTCCAGAGAGGCTGGACCTGATTCTACTCTGGAGTTGTCCAGGGTGAGAGGGGACGGGCTGGAGCGGGCTAACTTATGACTTACAATTTGACCGTGTCCCTCGGGGGGGGGGGGGTCCTATGGGGGGTACTCCAGGAGTCTGGGGTGCTGGACCCGTTTTTACGGGCTGTCCAGTCCCTGAACAAACAGAGCCAGAGTCTGGTCCACATTGATGGTTGTCAGACTGGTTTCCAGTTAGAGTTGGACTTCATCAGGGCTGGTCTTTGTCTCTGATTCTGTTCATCACGTTGATGGACAGAATTTCTAGGAGCAGCCAAGGAGCAGAGGGGTTCCAGTTCAGTGGTGTCAGGATTTCATCTCTGCTGTTGGAGGATGACCTGGTCCTGTTGGTATCATCGGATGGAGATCTTCAGCCTCAGAAAGTAACTCATTGGTTGTTTTTCTTACAGAGAGAGAAACGTCCTCTATGAGC
>JAGFBZ010000273.1:0-72500 GCA_018398805.1 Hirundichthys speculiger | reverse complement strand
CAATTGAAAATGGAAATAACAAATGATACACAGATAATTACGGATTGATAAAGTTACAGAACTTTAACATGGACATTTTCATTTTAAAGTTCTCCCAGACGGAGGATTCAACAGAAACAAGGTTATTTGTAACAACTGACAAGTTGAACTCCCCGTAAAAAGTTTCTGCTGTTACCTCAGAAATTACCTGATTTAATGTTCTGATTGTGGCCTCTAGATTGTTAGGATTTTGTTGGTAGACTTTTTTTTATTATTCATAAAAAAACAGGATGACATTAATGCCCTGGCAGTGGCAATAAGCTTTATTTTATTTTACATTTTTTAAGATGAGATTTACACTGTATTTATCACCACCTTAGTCACCACTAAGTCACCACCTTATCGTGGTGGAGGGGTTTGCGCATCCCAGTGATCCTAGGAGCTATGTTGTCGGGGGCATGGCAAACAGGTCTCTAGGTGAGGGACCAGACAAAGTGTGGCTCACAAAGATCTCTATGACGGATACAAACATTGGACCAAGGTTTCCCTTGCCCGGACGTGGGTCACCGGGGCCTCCCTCTGGAGCCAGGCCTGGAGGTGGGGCTCGGAAGTGAGCGCCTGGTGGCCGGGCCTTTGCCCATGGGGCCCGGCCGGGCTCAGCCCAAAAGGGAAACATGGGCCCCCACTCCCGTGGACTCACCACCTACGGGAGGGGCCATAGAGGTCGGGTGCACAGTGAGCTGGGCGGTGGCCGGATGAGGGGACCCTGGCAGTCCGATCCTCGGCTGCAGAAGCTAGCTCTAGGGACGTGGAATGTCACCTCTCTGGCGGGGAAGGAGTCTGAGCTGGTGTGTGAGGTTGAGCGGTTCCAGCTAGATATAGTTGGACTCACCTCGACACACGGCTTGGACTCTGGAACCAGTATCCTCGAGAGGGGTTGGACGCTTTTCCACTCTGGAGTTGCTCCGGGTGAGAGGCGCCGAGCTAGTGTGGGCATACTTATTGCCCCCCGACTTGGCGCCTGTACACTGGGGTTTACCCCGGTGGACGAAAGGGTAGCCTCTCTCCGCCTCCGGGTGGGGGGACGGGTCCTGACTGTTGTTTGTGCTTACGCACCAAATAGCAGTTCAGAGTACCCACCCTTTTTGGAGTCCTTGGATGGAGTATTGGAGAATGGGGACTCCCTCGTTCTGCTGGGGGACTTCAATGCTCACGTGGGCAACGACAGTGAGACCTGGAGGGGTGTGGTTGGGAGGCAGGGCCCCCCCGATCTGAACCATAGTCGTGTTTCGTTGTTGGACTTCTGTGCTCGTCATGGACTATCTATAACGAACACCATGTTCAAGCATAAGAGTGTCCACATGTGCACTTGGCACCAGGACACTCTAGGCCGCAGTTCGATGATCGACTTCATAATCGTATCGTCGGACTTGCGGCCGCATGTCTTGGACACTCGGGTGAAGAGAGGGGCGGAGCTGTCAACTGATCACCACCTGGTGGTGGGTCGGCTCAGATGGTGGGGGAGGATGCTGGTCAGACCTGGCAGGCCCAAGCGTGTTGTGAGGGTCTGCTGGGAACGTCTGGCAGAGTCTCCTGTCAGAAGGAGCTTTAACTCACACCTCCGGCAGAACTCCGATCATGTTCCGAGTGAGGCGGGGGACATTGAGTCCGAGTGGGCTATGTTCCGGGCCTCTATTGTTGAGGCGGCCGACCGGAGCTGTGGCCGTAAGGTCGTTGGTGCCTGTCGCGGCGGCAATCCCAGAACTCGCTGGTGGACACCAGCAGTGAGGGATGCCGTCAAGTTGAAGAAGGAGTCCTATAAGGCCTTTTTGGCATGTGGGACTCCGGAGGCAGCTGACAGGTATCGACAGGCCAAGCGGAACGCGGCTTCGGCGGTTGCTGAGGCAAAAACTCGGACATGGGAGGAGTTTGGAGAGGCCATGGAGAACGACTTCCGAACGGCTTCGAGGAAATTCTGGTCCACCATCCAGCGTCTCAGGGGGGGGAAGCAGTGCTCCGTCAACACTGTATACAGTGGGGATGGGGAGCTGTTGACCTCGACTCGGGACGTTGTGGATCGGTGGAGGGAATACTTCGAAGACCTCCTCAATCCCGGCGACACGTCTTCCGATGAGGAAGTAGAGTCTGGGGACTCAGGGGTGGACTCTCCTATCTCTGGGGCTGAGGTTGCCGAGGTGGTCAAAAAGCTCCTCGGTGGCAGGGCCCCAGGTGTGGATGAGATCCGCCCGGAGTTCCTCAAGGCTCTGGATGCTGAGGGGCTGTCTTGGTTGACACGCCTCTGCAGCATCGCGTGGACGTCGGGGACAGTACCGCTGGATTGGGAGACTGGGGTGGTGGTCCCCCTCTTTAAAAAGGGGGACCGGAGGGTGTGTTCCAACTACAGGGGGATCACACTCCTCAGCCTCCCTGGGAAGGTCTATTCAGGGGTCCTGGAGAGGAGGGTCCGTCGGATAGTCGAATCTCGGATTGAGGAGGAGCAGTGTGGTTTTCGTCCCGGCCGTGGAACGGTGGACCAGCTCTTTGCCCTCTTCAGGGTCTTGGAGGGGGCATGGGAGTTCGCCCAACCAGTCTACATGTGTTTTGTGGACTTGGAGAAGGCGTTCGACCGTGTTCCCCGGGGATTCCTGTGGGGGGTGCTCCGGGAGTATGGGGTGCCGGACTTCCTTATACGGGCTGTCCGGTCCCTGTACAACCGGTGCCAGAGTTTGGTCCGCATTGCCGGCAGTAAGTCGGATTCGTTTCCAGTGAGGGTTGGACTTCGCCAAGGCTGCCCTTTGTCACCGATTCTGTTCATTACTTTTATGGACAGAATTTCTAGGTGCAGTCGAGGTGTTGAGGGGATCCGGTTCGTGGCCTCAGGATTGGGTCTCTGCTATTTGCAAATGATGTGGTTCTGTTGGCTTCATCGAGCCGTGGTCTACAGCTCTCACTGGAGCGATTCGCAGCCGGTTGTGAAGCGGCTGGGATGAGAATCAGCATCTCCAAATCCGAGACCATGGTCCTCAGCCGGAAAAGGGTGGAGTGGAGTGTCCTTCCCCAAGTGGAGGAGTTTAAGTATCTCGGGATCTTGTTCACGAGTGAGGGAAGGATGGAGCGGGAGATCGACAGACGGATCGGTGCGGCATCTGCAGTGATGCTGGTGCTGCACCGGTCTGTTGTGGTGAAGAGGGAGCTGAGTCGGAAGGCGAAG
Source organism: Hirundichthys speculiger (assembly GCA_018398805.1). Taxonomy (NCBI): domain Eukaryota; kingdom Metazoa; phylum Chordata; class Actinopteri; order Beloniformes; family Exocoetidae; genus Hirundichthys; species Hirundichthys speculiger. Next base: position 69,310 of record JAGFBZ010000273.1, on the reverse strand, counting down.
CTCTCGATTTACTGGTCGATCTACGTTCCCACCCTCACCTATGGTCATGAGCTTTGGGTAGTGACCGAAAGAACAAGATGGCGGATACAAGCGGCTGAAATGAGCTTCCTTCGCAGGGTGGCCGGGCTCTCCCTTAGAGATAGGGTGAGAAGCTCGGTCATCCGGGAGGGGCTCAGAGTAGAACCGNAGTCTGAGGTCTAACAGGACCAGTACAGACACCAGGTCTAACAGGACCAGTGACACCAGTCTGAGGTCTAACCAGGACACAGTCAGGTAACAGGACCAGACACCAGTCCACTGAGGTCTACAGGACAGGACACCAGTACAGGACACCCAGTACCACAGTCAACCAGGACCAGTAACAGGACAGACACCAGTCTGACTAACAGGACCAGTACAGACACCAGTACAGACACCCAGTCCACTACAGGACCAGTAGGTCTAACAGGACCAGTCTGACCACAGGACCATGACCAGTAACAGGACAGGACACCAGTCTGAGGTCTTACAGGTAACAGGACCAGTACAGACACCAGTCAGGTCTAACAGGACCAGTACGGACACCAGTCTGAGGTCTAACAGGACCAGTACAGGACACCAGTCTAACAGGACCAGTACTACAGAGTCACAGGTACACAGGACCAGTCACCACAGACACCAGTAACAGGACCAGTACACCAGTCTGACAAGTCTGAGTCTAACACCAGTCTGAGTCTAACCAGGACACCAGTACAGGACACCAGTCAGGTCTACAGGACACCAGGTCTAACAGGACACCAGTACAGACACCAGTCTGAGGTCTAACAGGACCAGGACACCTGAGGTCTACAGACACCAGTCTGAGGTCTAGGACCAGTACAGACACCAGTCTGAGTCCACTAACAGACCAGGACCAGACGGCACCAGTCTACAGAGGTCTAACAGGACTAACAGGACCAGTACCAGACAGACCAGTACAGACACCAGTAACAGGACCAGTACAGGACACAGGACCAGTGCACCAGTCTGAGGTCTAACAGGACCAGTCCAGTCTAACAGGACAGGACCACCAGTACAGACACCAGTCTGACACCAGGTCTAACAGGACCAGTAGGACTGACAGTCTGAGGTCTACAGGACACACCAGTCTGAGGTCTAACAGGACCAGTACAGACACCAGTCTGAGGTCTAACCAGTAGGACACCAGTACGGACACCAGTCTAGGAGAGTCTAACAGGACCAGTACAGACACCAGTCTGAGTCTAACAGGACCAGTACAGACACCAGTCTGAGGGACACCAGACAGGGACACCAGTCCTGAGGTCTAACAGGACCAGTACAGGTGACCAGTAGACACCAGTCTGAGGTCTAACAGGACCAGTACAGACACCAGTCTGAGGTCTACCAGTAGACACCAGTCTGAGGTCTAACAGGACCAGTACAGGACACCAGTCTGAGGTCTAACAGGACCAGTACAGACACCCAGTCAGGACAGTACAGGACACCAGTCTGAGTCTAAAGGACCAGTACAGACCAGTCTAACCAGTACAGACCAGTACAGGACACAGTCTGAGGTCTATCAGACAGGACTAACCAGGTAACAGGACCAGTACACCAGTCTAACAGGACCAGAGCACCAGTCTCAGGACCAGTACAGACACCTGAGTCTACAGGACACCAGTCTGAGGTCTAACAGGACCAGTACCAGACACCAGTCTAACAGACACCAGTCTCTACAGGACAGTACAGACACCAGTCCTAACAGGACCAGTACCACTATCAGGACCAGTACAGGACACCAGTCTGAGGTCTACCAGGAACCAGGACACCAGTACTGAGGACAGTACAGACACCTGAGTCTAACAGGACCAGTACCAGACCAGTCAGGAGGTCTATCAGGACCAGTACAGACACCAGTCTAACAGGCCAGTACGGACACCAGGTCTGAGGTCTAACAGGACCAGGACACCAGTAACAGGACAGACACCAGTCTGACCAGGTCAGTAAAACAGGTCTAACAGGACCAGTACTGACAGGACCAGGTATAACAGGTCTGAGGTCAGGACACCAGGACCAGACCAGTACAGGACCAGTACAGACACCAGTCTGAGGTCTAACAGGACACCAGTACAGGACAGACACCAGTCTGAGGTCTACAGGACCAGTACAGACACCAGTCCAGTCACCAGGTCAGGTCTGACAGTACCAGGACACCAGTCCCTAACAACAGGACAGGACCAGTACCAGTCTAACAGGACCAGTACAGACAGACCCACCAGTCTAACAGGACCAGTACAGACACCAGTCTAACAGGACCAGTAACAGGTCTAGGACTAACAGGACACCAGTACAGACACCAGTCAGTAACAGGACCAGTACGGACACCAGTCAGTATGACACCAGTCTGAACAGGACCAGTACCAGTATGAGGACAGACACCAGTCTGAGGTCTAACAGGACCAGGACACCAGTCTGAGGTCTAACAGGACAGGACCAGTCTGAGGTAACAGGACCACCAGTCCACTAACAGGACCAGTACCAGACACCAGTCTGAGGTCTAACCAGGACCAGTACGAACAGACACCAGTCTGAGTCTAACTAACAGACAGACCAGTACAGACACCAGTCTGAGGTCTAACAGGACCAGTACAGGACAGGACCAGTCAGTCTGTACAGGCTAACAACAGGACACCAGTACAGGACACCAGTCTGAGTACAGTCTAACCAGGACCAGTACAGTACAGACACCAGTCTAACAGGACACTCAGGACAGACACCAGTCTGAGTCTACCAGGACCACCAGTACAGGACACCAGTCTCTGTACAGACACCAGTCTAACAGGACAGGACAGTCAGTACAGACACCAGTCTGAGGTCTAACAGGACCAGTACGGACACCAGTCCTGAGGTCCAGTAACAGGACCAGTACGGACACCAGTCCTGAGGTCTAACAACACGGACCAGTAACAGGACCAGTACAGACACCAGTCTGAGGTCTAACAGGACCAGGACCAGTACAGACACCAGTCTGCACAGGAACAGGTACAGTACAGACACCAGTCGGACACCCTGAGGTCTAACAGGACCAGTACGGACACCAGTCTGAGGTCTAACAGTACAGGACCACCAGTCTACAGACACCAGTCGTCTAACAGGACCAGTAGACCAGTCACTAACAGGACCAGTACAGACACCAGTCTGAGGTCTAACAGGACACCAGACTACAGGACAGGACACCAGTCTACAGGACCAGTCTAACAGGACAGGACACAGACCAGTACCAGTAGACACCAGTCTGAGGTCTAACAGGACCAGTAACAGGACAGGACACCAGTCCAGTGAGGTCTAACCAGGACCAGTACAGACACCAGTCTGAGGTCTAACAGGACAGGACCCAGGACCAGGACACCAGTAACCAGCTACACCAGGACCAGTACAGACACCAGTCTGAGGTCTAACAGGACCAGGTCTACAGGAGGTCCTGAGGTCTAACAGGACAGTACACCAGTCTGAGGTCTAACAGGACCAGTACGGACACCACCTGAGGACACCAGACACCAGTCTAACAGGACCAGTAGGACACCAGTCTGAGGTCTAACAGGACAGGACCAGTCCACTAACAGGACACCAGTACAGGACTAACAGGACCCAGTACAGACACCTGAGGTCTGGACCAGACACCACCATAACAGTACAGACACCTGAGTCTAACAGGACCAGTACGGACACCACAGGACAGGACCAGTCAGACACAGTCTGAGGTCTAACAGGACCAGTACCAGTACAGACACCAGTCTGAGGTCTAACAGGACACCAGTACAGGTACAGACACCAGTCTGAGGTCTAACAGGACCAGTACAGACACCAGTCCAGGTCTAACAGGACCAGTACAGACACAGACACCAGTGGACACCAGTTGAGGTCTAACAGGACCAGTACAGACACCAGTCTGAGGTCTAGGACCAGTAGGACACCAGTCTACAGAGAACCAGGTCTAACAACCAGACACCAGTCTAGGACCAGTACAGGACCAGTCTACGGACACCAGTCTGAGGTCTAACAGGACCAGTACGGACACCAGTCTCCAGGGTAAACAGGACCAGTACAGCACCACCACTACTAACAGGACCAGGTACCAGGAACAGTACAGACACCAGTCTGAGTCTAACAGGTCTAACAGGACCAGTACAGACACCAGTCTGAGGTCTACAGGACACGGACCAGTCTGAGTACAGACACCAGTCCAGTCTAACAGGACCAGTACAGACACCAGACTAACAGTACAACAGGAACAGGACACCAGTCCACTATCAGGACCAGTACAGACACCAGTCTGAGGTCTAACAGGACCAGTAACAGGACACCAGTCTAACAGGACCAGGACACCAGTCTAACAGGGACCAGTACAGACACCAGTCTAACAGGACCAGTACAGACACCAGTCTGAGGTCTAACAGGACCAGTACAGACACCAGTCGGACACCAGTACTGACACCAGTCTGACTAACAGGACCAGGTCTACAGGACAGGACCAGTCAGTCTGACCAGGTCCACTAACAGGACCAGTACCACAGGACACCAGTACAGGACAGGACCCACGGACCAGTACAGACACCTGACCAGTCAGTCACACCCAGGTCTAACAGGACCAGTTACACGGACACCAGTCTGAGGTCTAACAGGACCAGACACCAGTACAGGACACCAGTCTGAGGTCTAACAGGACCAGACACCCAGTCAGGTCTAACAGGACCAGGACACCAGTCTACAGGACCAGACACCAGTCTGAGACACCAGTCTAACAGGACCAGTACGGACACCAGTCTGAGGTCTAGGACAGGACACCAGTACAGACACCAGTCTGAGGTCTAACAACAGGACACCAGTACGGACACCAGTCAGTACACAGTGACCAGTAGGACACAGTAACAGGACAGCCCAGACACCAGTCCACTAACAGGACCAGTACAGGACACCCAGTCTGAGGTCTAACAGGACCAGTACAGACACCAGTCCTGAGGTCTAAAGGACCAGGACCAGTACAGACACCAGTCTGAGGTCTAACAGGACCAGTACGGACCACCTGAGTCTAACAGGACCAGTACAGCACCAGTCCACTAACAGGACCAGTACAGACACCAGTACAGGACACCCTGAGGTCTCAGGACCAGGACCAGTACAGACACCAGTCTGAGGTCTACAGGACAGGACACCAGTCCACTACAGGACACCAGTCTGAGGTCTAACAGGACCAGTACAGGACACCCAGTCTACAGGACCAGTACAGGACACCAGTACTGAGGTCTAACAGGACCAGTAACAGGGACCAGTACAGACACCAGTCTGAGGTCTACAGGACCACCACCAGGTCAGACACCAACTAACAGGACCAGTACGGACACCAGTCTGAGGTCTAACAGGACCAGTAGGACCAGTCCAGTCCACTAACAGGACCAGTACAGACACCAGTCTGAGAGGTCTAACAGGACCAGTACGACAGACACCAGTCTGAGGTCTAACAGGACCAGTACAGACACCAGTCTGATCTACAGGACCAGTACGGACACCAGTCTGAGGTCTAACAGGACCAGTACAGACACCAGGGAGGACAGACACCAGACCAGTACAGACACCAGTCCACTAACAGGACCAGTACAGACACCAGTCCACTCAGGACCAGTACAGGACAGGGACACCAGACTACAGACACCAGTCTGAGTCTAACAGGACCAGTAGACCAGTTGAGGTCTAACAGGACCAGTACAGACACCAGTCTGAGGTCTAACAGGACCAGTACAGACACCAGTCTGAGGTCTAACAGGACCAGTACAGACACCAGTCTGAGGTCTACAGGACCAGTACCACGGACACCAGTCCTGAGGTCTACGGACAGTAGGACCAGTCTAGCAGGACCAGGACACCAGTCTGAGGTCTACAGGACCAGGACCAGTACAGGACACCAGTCTAACAGGACCAGAGGTCTAACAGGACCAGTACAGACACCAGTCTGAGGTCTAACAGGACCAGTACGGACACCAGTCTGAGGTCTACAACAGGACCAGGTACAGACAGAACACCAGTCTGAGGTCTAACAGGACCAGTACGGACACCAGTCTGAGGTCTAACAGGACCAGTACAGGACACCAGTCTGAGGTCTCAACAGGACCAGTACAGACACCAGTCTGAGGTCTAAGTCTAACAGGACCAGTACGGACACCAGTCTGAGGTCTAACAGGACCAGTACAGACACCAGTAGGACCACTGACACCAGTCTGAGGTCTAACAGGACCAGTACAGACACCAGTCTGAGGTCTAACAGGACCAATACAGACACCAGTCTGAGGTCTTACAGGACAGGAACAGACACCAGTCCACTATCAGGACCAGTACGGCACCAGTCTGAGGTCTAACAGGACCAGTACAGCACCAGTCCACTAACAGGACCAGTACAGACACCAGTCCACTAACAGGACCAGTACAGACACCAGTCTGAGGACCAGTACTACACCAGTCTGAGTCTAACCAGTACAGTACAGACACCAGTCTGAGGTCTAACAGGACCAGTACAGACACCAGTCTGAGGTCTAACAGGACAGGACACCAGTCTGAGGTCTAACAGGACCAGTACAGCACCAGTCCACTAACAGGACCAGTACAGACACCAGTCCACTAACAGGACCAGTACAGACACCAGTCCACTATCAGGACCAGTACAGACACCAGTCTGAGGTCTAACAGGACCAGTACTGACACCAGTCTGAGGTCTAACAGGACCAGTACAGACACCAGTCTGAGGTCTAACAGGACCAGTACAGACACCAGTCTGAGGTCTAACAGACAGTACAGACCAGTACAGGACAGACACCAGTCTGAGGTCTAACAGGACCAGTACAGACACCAGTGAGGTCTAGGACAGGACAGTTAGGACACCAGTCCACTACAGGACACCAGTCTGAGGTCTAACAGGACCAGTACAGACACCAGTCTGAGGTCTAACAGGACCAGTACAGACACCAGTCTGAGGTCTTACTGGATCAGTACAGCAGTCTGAGCACCAGTCCACTAACAGGACCAGTACAGACACCAGTCCACTAACAGGACCAGTACAGACACCAGTCCACTAACAGGACCAGTACAGACACCAGTCCACTAACAGGACCAGTACAGACACCAGTCTGAGGTCTAACAGGACCAGTACAGACACCAGTCTGAGGTCTAACAGGACCAGTACAGGACACCAGTCTGAGGTCTAACAGGACCAGTACAGACACCAGTCTGAGGTCTAACAGGACCAGTACGGACACCAGTCTGAGGTCTAACAGGACCAGTACGTACAGACACCAGTCCACTAACAGGACCAGTACAGACACCAGTCTGAGGTCTAACAGGACCAGTACAGGACACCAGTCTGAGGTCTAACAGGACCAGTACAGACACCAGTCACCAGTCTAACAGACCAGTAACACAGTCCACTACAGGACCAGTCTGAGACACCAGGTCTAAACAGGACCAGTACAGACACCAGTCTGAGGTCTAAACAGTACAGACACCAGTACAGGACCACCAGTCTGTACAGACCAGTCTAACAGTACAGACACCTGAGTACAGACACCAGTCTGAGGTCTAACAACAACAGGACCAGGTACAGACACACAGTCTGAGGTCTAACAGGACCAGTACAGACACCAGTCTGAGGTCTAACAGGACCAGTACAGACACCAGTCTGAGGTCTAAACAGGACACAGTCTGAGGTGGACAGGACACCAGTCTGAGGTCTAACAGGACCAGGACACCAGTACAGGACACCAGTCTGAGGTCTAACAGGACCAGTACCGGACACCAGTCTGAGGTCTAACAGGACAGGACACAGTCAGTACAGACACCAGTCTGAGGTCTAACAGGACCAGTACTGACACCAGTCTGAGGTCTAACAGGACCAGTACGGACACCAGTCTGAGGTCTAACAGGACCAGTACAGACACCAGTCTGAGGTCTAACAGGACCAGTACGGACACCAGTCTGAGGTCTAACAGGACCAGTACGGACACCAGTCTGAGGTCTAACAGGACCAGTAAAGACACCACTCTGAGGTCTAACAGGACCAGTACGGACACCAGTCTGAGGTCTAACAGGACCAGTACGGACACCAGTCTGAGGTCTAACAGGACCAGTACAGACACCAGTCTGAGGTCTAACAGGACCAGTACAGACACCAGTCTGAGGTCTAACAGGACCAGTACAGACACCAGTCTGAGGTCTAACAGGACCAGTACGGACACCAGTCTGAGGTCTAACAGGACCAGTACAGACACCAGTCTGAGGTCTAACAGGACCAGTACTGACACCAGTCTGAGGTCTAACAGGACCAGTACGGACACCAGTCTGAGGTCTAACAGGACCAGTAAAGACACCACTCTGAGGTCTAACAGGACCAGTACGGACACCACTCTGAGGTCTAACAGGACCAGTACGGACACCAGTCTGAGGTCTAACAGGACCAGTACTGAAACCAGTCCCTGCTGGTTCCAGCAGGTCTGGCACTGGTGCAGGTTGTGATCTGAATGTTTTCTGGAACTCCTCAACACATTATTTCTATAGTTGAATGTTAAAGATCTCTAGAGATCAAAGTTCAATCAGATTCTGGTCTGTGATTGTCCAACAGTTCTGGATCTTGGCTGGGTTTAAATAGATCCTAAATGCTGAGGGTCACACGCTGATGATGATGATCCAACATAGAGATACTGATGAAGGAAAACCTCCCTAACTGTCTGGTTGGGATGGGGTCTAAGAGACAGGTTGGTGGTTTAGAAGGTAGCCAGGGCCATCGGACAGGGGGTAAAAGTTACACAGCCTTGGGGGGGCCCATGGCAGAGGGGGGCCCACGGGAAGCTAAGGGGGAAAAATTATATATTGAATATATTAGTTAATACCAAAACTAAATTTCATGACAGAAACTGATCGTAATGCAAACTTGGTGGGCCCTATATTAAATGGCATATTGTTGTAATCCAAAAACCTTAAGTCTGTTGTGACGGATTACTCTGTGTGAACACCCCTTGGAATATGCGCAAAATCGTTAAGTCCAAAAACAGCTGTTTCTCACCGTGAGGCGCAGCTTGATTACTATTAGCGTATGTGGATGGAGAGATAATGTCGCAACCTCCCAAGAAATCAGGGCCGTCGCAGGGGGGGTGCGAGGCCCCGTGCAAACTTGAAATGCGAGGCCCTGCAGTTTGACATGGATGCGCAATTGCGCATGACTAACAGTCGCACGGACACCGCTATTCTAGTTCTACTGCACGCATAATCATGCTGCAATACGTTTTTATTAGGTAGAATGATACATCCTAATCATACACAGTCTCAGCCTTTTTGCTATTTATTTCAAATGGGGAAAATCAACTGTGCAAGGAGGCTTTACATCAAGTCAGCTCGTCACTCTATTTTTGCCATCTTGACATTTTAAACAAGTAGATTAGGACACTTTTCATTCATAATATACGTTAATTTTCATTACAACTATACACAACATATTTACTGCACACAAATCAGATGGACTCACCATGCGTAAATTGCGCGGAAGCTGATCATGTCAGAGTCACTTTCCTTGCCTTCTTGGCTGCAAACTCAGCAATAAGATCTTTATAATCCAGTTTGGATGCAATGTCCTTTTTAATTAATAGCAGGGCAAGCCCGCACAGTCTGTCCTGTGACATGGAGGTGCGCAAATTGTTTTTGATTAGTTTCAACTTTGAAAAGCTTCGCTCGCCCGATGCCACCGTCACTGGAAAAGTCAATAAGATCCTGAGCGCAATCTCACAGTTAGGGAAAATTCCTTGAATCCCTTTAAGGTAACGAAGTGTTTGAAGTGCTGTAGTTGTCCCCTCTGGGATTATCTCTCGAAGTCCTCAACTCCGTGAAGAGGTCCGGTGCGTTTATTCGGACGAGCTCAGCGCATCACTCAGTCTTGTGCACTGTCTTTGCAGGCAGTCTCATCCATTTCACGGAGTTTGGTCAGATCAAAAAGAAATCCAAACATGTTTCCAAACACCTGCATTTGTTTAAAACGGGTATGGAGAGCAGTGAGGGCCTGGTCCACTATCACATTAAAATAGTCCGTTATATACATCTGCTCTGGGTCTGGAGTATATTCATTTGCATTTTCATCACGTTTGCGTTTCAATCGCCGTGTTGCTTTTATTACAGGTTCAGTAAATAGTGTATTTACTGAAAATAAAATAAATAATAATATATACTGTATTATATATATATTATATATACACCTTCACGTCACAGCGCGGGGCCCTGGGCGACCGCCCCCTTCGCCCCCCCCCTTGCGACGGGTCTGCAAGAAATATAAATCTGGTTCTCAGAAACGTAAAGAGAGGAAAGAGAGAGAGAAGAAACAAAATGAGGGGAGTCAGCTGCTTACAGACTTCTTCTCAAAGAAAGGTGAGTACAATTATAACAAACGTTAAACTTTAAACACACAAGATGAAATCCCATTGTCAACTGCCGTAAGCTCCGCTAGCATTGCTAAAACGGACATAAACAGCCCTAAAGCAAGATCAGATAATAGACTACCCTTTCAAATGGTCTTGTTATTAAAATAAGGGAATATAAAGTCGGATAATATTGCAGCAATATAACAGCAAGCAGGTGGACAGGTGATCGGTTGGTGTTGGTGGTGATGATGGGGGGGGGGTTGGGGGCCCACCAGAACCTCCTTTGTAGGGGCCCAGAATTTGGTGCTACGGCCCTGAAGGTAGCAACACAGAATCAGTAGAACCGTGCTCACAAACTGGGTTCATACTTAAAGTTTCTAGTGGTCCACTGATGTGGATCGGTTCACAGTTACAGTGTTCTATTCTAGAATGCACTGCAAGGTGGCTGCAAATTGTAGTTGCTCTCACATAGTTTTAATAATTTTTTCGATTTTCTTTTTGTCTTTGAAATACAGCCGTCATTTTTATCAATTTTTTTAAGAGGTTTTTACGTCGGTTCGGAGGCTGTGCTGCACGAGAGAGTTTTCTGTATACTTTTGTCTCTTTTTGGCTGTCTCCGATACTTGTTATGATGTGTCTCCATGGCAACGCTGGACTTGTTTACAGTCGTGATCAACTGCTAAAACTCTCTAAAATGAGGATTGGCAGTGAAATAACAGGACAAATCCCGATGGAGATGAGAAGAAAGAGAAGAGGATGCAGGGCAGGAGTGAAGCAGAGAGAAAAGCGGTGGAGATTTAAACCGTTTCTTCCAACTGTTGTGATGGGTAACGTCAGATCGCTAGCTAACAAAACGGACGAGCTTGAGATGCTAACCAGGTCCCAGAGAGAATACAGAGAATGTAGTCTCATGTGTTTCACCGAGACGTGGCTGCATGAACACATCCCGGACTGTAACGTGTCTGTTCGCGGCTTTAAGACGGTCCGAGCAGACCGTTAGCAGTTAGCAACTCAGCGGGAAGCTGAGGGGTGGGGGGATTGCGGTGCTGGTTAACCAGCGTTGGTGTCATCCTGGACATGTCACCGTCAAGGAGAAGATCTGCACGAGGGACCTTGAACTGTTAGCTGTGAGTTTCCGTCCTTATTATTTACCCAGAGAGTTTACCTGTGTTATTCTGGTAGCGGTTTATATTGTACCTGGTATTGCTCCAGACGCAGCCTGTGATGTCATCAGCTCCGTTATTGCAAGGCTGCAAACACAGTATCCAAACTCAGTTATGGCGATCTCTGGAGACTTCAACAATGTCTCCCTCTCTACAGCTTTACCATCATTCCAACAGTTTGTCAGCTGCTCCACCAGAGAAAATAAGACATTGGACTTATTTTATGGAAATATTAAAAATGCATACAGCTGCTCTGCCCTGCCACCTTTAGGAAGATCTGACCATAATCTGGTTCTTCTCACCTCCACCTACAACCCCATCGTTCAGCAGCAACCAGTGATCATAAAAACTATCAAAACCTGGACAGGAAGCAGAGTACAAAGAACTGATCTGTCAGTTTGTGAAATGGTGTAGTAACAATCATCTCGTATTAAATACCAGCAAAACTAAGGAGATGATTGTCGACTTCAGGAGGAGCAAGAATCAACACAGCAGTGTTTCCATCCTGGGAAAGGAGGTGGAGGTGGAGGAGGAATACAAGTATCTTGGAGTTCAGCTTGACAACAGACTGGAGTGGAAATGCAACACAGAATACATCTACAAGAAAGGTCAGAGCAGACTCTACTTTTTAAGAAAGTTGAGATCTTTTAATGTCCGCACCAAGATGTTGCACATGTTCTATAGGTCTGTTGTTGAAAGTGCAATCAGCTTTGCAGCCATCTGCTGGGGCAGCAGCATCAGAACCAGAGACCTGAAGAGAATCAACAAACTGATCAGGAAAGCTGGATCTGTGCTGGGTGTAACTCTGGAGCCGCTGGAGCTGATTGTACAAAAAAGAATGCTGCACAAGCTGATGAAGATGATGGAGGACTCTACACACCCTCTCCATGAAGATGATGGAGGACTCTTCACACCCTCTCCATGAAGATGATGGAGGACTCTTCACACCCTCTCCATGAAGATGATGGAGGACTCTTCACACCCTCTCCATGAAGATGATGGAGGACTCTTCACTCCCTCTCCATGAAGATGATGGAGGACTCTTCACACCCTCTCATGAAGATGATGGAGGACTCTTCACTCCCTCTCCATGAAGATGATGGAGGACTCTTCACACCCTCTCCATGAAGATGATGGAGGACTCTTCACTCCCTCTCCATGAAGATGATGGAGGACTCTTCACACCCTCTCATGAAGATGATGGAGGACTCTTCACTCCCTCTCCATGAAAATGATGGAGGACTCTTCACTCCCTCTCCATGAAGATGATGGAGGACTCTTCACTCCCTCTCCATGAAGATGATGGAGGACTCTTCACACCCTCTCCATGACACAGTGATCAAACAACAGAGTGTGTTCAGTGAGAGGCTTCTTCAGGTCCGTTGCAGAGACGGAAAGATACAGAAGATCATTCCTGCCAGCAGCCATCAGCCTCCACAACAAGACTTAACACCTGTTATAATTATTATTATTATTGCTGTCGTTTGTCTGTTGTTTATAAAAAAAAAAAAAAAGAGAGAGAGAGCCCTTACTACAGTATTGAACTTCCCTTTATGGGATAAATAAAGTATTTTTCATTTTTCATTTTTCATTTTCATTTTCTGATCTGATTGTTTCAGACCCTGACATCACGGCCGTGTCTGAGGACCAGAGGGAGCAGAAGGAGCGGGAGGACCAGAGCTCCTCAGATCCGGTCCTGGATCCTCTCTGGGCTTTTGACTGCGAGCTCACCAGAGGATTCACTGTGACCAGCATGAGCTGGAACAAGAAGAACCAGGTACCAGTCAACAGAACCACTAACAGCCCCAGTCAGAAACATTTCTGTACCATCTTCATGTTCATGATTGTTATCTCTTCACCGAACAGACTTTTAGATGTGAGACACTTTAGTGTCTTTATGAAGCTCTTAACGTGTGATGAGCTCATTTATAGCTGATTTATAGATTTTATTGATCGATTTGAACATACAGTCAGCTTGGCCTCTTGGTGGCTTCGTGGCAGCTCTCGGGTTTAAATCCCAGCTGTGTCAAGAAAAGCATCCGGTGCCAAACTTCTGACGTGGATCAGTGCATGTGAACGAGGAGCAGCCAAAATGGAAGTTTATTTGAACTTATAGTTTGTGTTGTAAGTCGTTACAGTTAAAGCTGGCAGGGCAGATTTCGTAAAGGATGGGAAATGTGTCTGAAACCGCAGCAGCATCATTTTCCTGAAGAAGACCTGTTGGACAGATGTTCCAGATGTGCTACTGATTCACACCAGTCTTGTCTGCATTTACATTCATAGTCTGAGTTCATCCTCAACCCCAGATAGATGCTGCTGATTATTATGGTTTACTGATTATCTATATGAGCTTATTTATTTTAGAATTAAGTTAGTCTTCCGCTTCCGCCTTTGAGGGGATGGCAGCCTAATCTTCTAGCTCCCGAAAGGTTTTACAATTAAACCCCCCAAAACCTTGATTTTGTCAATCCTGTGGGCAGTTAACAAACAATGAAAAAGGGGGTTACCACCAGAAGTGGACTAAGCATGGCTCTGGCAGAAGAAGACCCAGACCGGAGGCACAGCCGAAGCAGCTCTCCAGACCAGCTAAACCCACGTGAGGAACATGGCCCCGAAGCTAGCCTGGATAGCATCCTCAAAGAAATCCGTGCATTTAGAAGAGACAACGGGGCGCAACTCTCCGACATAAAACAGGAGTTAAAGAGGGTAAACGACAGACTGGATGAAGTAGAGAGGAGAGTAGACGAATCGGAGACCGTGCTTCAAGCAACATCAACGTTAGTCAAGCGGCTAACACTGCGCCAGGCTAATTTGGAAGCGAGGCTAATTGACCAGGAGGCTCGAGCGCGCAGAGACAACCTGCGGATTTACGGAATAGCTGAAGGCAAAGAAGGCTCTGACATGACTGGCTTTCTGGATAAGTTGTTGAAAACTTCACTCAACTTGCCACGTGACCAAGACCTCAAAATTGAACGGGCACACCGAGCCTTGGGTCCGAAGCCCACCGGCTCACAGGCAAAACCTCGCTCCATAGTGGTCAGGTTTGGCAGCTGGCGGATCAAAGAGGATGTGATAAAGAGAGCATGGCAGAAAAAGGAGGTGTTTTGCGACAACGTTCGCTTCTATGTCGACCATGACTTTCCCCCTGAAGTGCTAAAGAAATGCGGCGAACACTCTGAGGCCAAAAAAGTGTTGAAAGCAAAACGAATAAAGTTTCAGACGCCGTACCCTGCGAAGAAGCGGATCTTTTATGATGACGGCACCCGGCTATTCTAGAACGCTGCGAAGGCTACGAGGGACATGTTGGCGCGAGGGCTCCCAGTTACGGTGGTAAAGACCCCCTCCACACCGGACCAGGAGGAGATCCAGCTCCTGTCCACCTGGTGGGCGGCGAGGGGACGGAGAGACCAGGTCGGAAGTCAGGAGCCTGTCGCTGCGGGCGGCAGCACACAATGGAAACATCAATATCCCCATTTTAAAGACAAGCTCAAGGAGTTCAGAAGACAGCCCTCCCAAGACACTAACTGATCATTGATGGATCATATCTTCACACTTACCAGATAAGTCTTATTTGAAACATGTAACTTGCATTTCATTTAACTTGCTTCTTACGTGCAGAAGTCTGCCATAACAAACTTGCCTCACCTGGCCCAGACCTGTCTGATCACAGTCTATACTTCTATTTTTTTTATTGCTTAATCAGATGAACGGGACTTATTAGGCGAGTCATCCTTGATTTGATTTTTTTTTTCTTTTTAATTTATAATTTGGACTTTGGCTGAAGTGCGGCCACATCTCAGGGCCCCACCACCGCTACGTGGGATGTTCCCTTACGAGGGCTTTGACCTTACAAGGTCCTGCAGGGCTTCTCTGAAGCGAGCCTCTGCACCGGAAGCAACGGTTCTGAACTGCTCCGGTGATGTTCTGTTTCACACTGTTCTATATTGTTCCTTGTTTGTGTTCGTCGGGAAAGATAGGTTTAGTAAGCTATATGTATGTCCAGGAATCCAGGAGAGATTTTGTGGGTGCGTGAAAATAAATGTAGACGACAGTAATAGATAATGAACAAGCAAACCCTTAAAGTGATCTCATTTAATGTTAATGGAATTTTAAACCCAGCTAAGAGGAGGCAAATACTAACAAAAATGAAAAGGGAGAATGCACAGATTGTGCTATTTCAAGAGACACACCTCACCCCTCAGGAGCATGAAAAACTTAAAGGAATGGGTTTCTCAAAGGTATACTATTCATCTTATAAATCAGGCCACAGGAGAGGTGTAGCAACCTTGATTTCACAACAAATACCATTTGAACAAGTCTCACAGACATCTGATAAGGAAGGGAGATATGTAGTAGTCTCAGGGAAAATACATGATGTAATTATCACAATTTGTAATGTTTATGCCCCCCCTGGAAGTAATTTTGCTTTTTATAGAAACATATTTGACTTGATGATAAAGGACACAGGGGTTGTCATATGTGGAGGTGATTTTAATATCCGTCTCAATCCAAAACAGGATTCTTCCAAAAACCAAGTAATTACGCGGTTGCATAGGAAAATTAATGCCTTAATGACAGAGCTTGGTATTCTGGATCTGTGGAGAAACTTCTATCCATCCAGCCGTGATTATACTTTTTATTCACATCCACATGATGCTTATTCCAGGATAGATTATTTTTTTATATTAAAGAGAGATCGTCACCGAATTCACGATTGTGATATTGGATGCATTGATCTATCTGACCATGCCCCCCTCTCCTGCACTGTCGATATTATTGATAACCCAGGTAGAACTCTGTGGAGGTTGAATACTAGTATCCTAAATAATCCGAGATTTAAAACCCAAATGAGAGAGGAAATAAAAAGGTTTCTCGAAGAAAACGATAATGGCGAGGTTGATTCGGCTATAGTATGGGATACTTTAAAAGCTGTTATTAGAGGGAGAATAATATCATTCTGTGCCTATGAAAAGAAACAAAAACAATTAAAACTGATAGATCTTAACAAAGAACTGAAAAATCTTGAGACACAACATAAAAGAGAACAGAAATGAACCAGAAATGCTAACTAAAATAAAAGCAGTTAGAAATGAAATAAATCTAATATATACACAGGAAATTGAAAAAAAGATGATATTCGCAAGACAAACTTATTATGAATCTGGAGCAAAATCACTTAAAATCTTGGCAAGAAAACTGCAAAAGCAACGAACAGACAACGCGATATACAAAATAAGGGATATAGAATCTAAAACTATACAGTACAAACAAGAAGAAATACAAAGAACTTTCAGAAAATACTACAAGCGCTTGTATACACAACCCCAATTAGAAGGTGATCAGCAAATTGATGACTTTTTAAAATCTCTCAATTTACCATCTATATCACAAAAACAAAATGAAATATTAACAGCCCCTATTACTGAGATAGAGCTAACTAAGGCCATCTCTACCCTAAAATCAAACAAATCACCTGGTCCGGGCGGCTACTGCTCAGAGTGCTATAAGGCATTTAAAGCTGAGCTAGTACCAACCCTTCTCAGAGCTTGTAATACGACATTAATAGATGCTAAAATGCCCCCCTCTTGGAGTGAGGCGGTGATTTCCGTTATTCCTAAGGAGGGAAAAAATAAATTAGAGTGTAGTTCATACAGACCTATTTCGGTGCTGAATGTTGACTATAAACTTTATGCAACCATCCTCGCCAGAAGACTGGACAAAGTTCTTCCTCAGCTTATACATAACGACCAGACCGGATTTATTTCTCAAAGACAGACTCACGATAACATTAGGCGATCATTACATGTATTACATCATATCCAGAAGAATAATACTGAAGCCTGTTTAGTTAATACAGACGCCGAGAAGGCCTTTGACTCGGTAAGTTGGTCTTTCTTATACAAAGTTTTTAGAAGGATTTGGCCTGGACAACAATTTTATTAGAGGGATCCGTACATTACATAACAAACCATCTGCTCGAATAAAAATAAATGGATACCTTTCTGATACCATTACACTGGAACGGGGCTCGAGACAGGGATGTCCAATTTCACCCCTTTTATTTGCACTTTATATAGAACCCCTAGCCTTGTGGATAAGACAGACTCAGAATATTAAAGGCATCTGCATTAATGGAGAAGACCACAAGGTGGCACTATATGCCGATGACGTTTTGGTTTATTTAAGTAACCCTCCTAACTCACTTCCTCAACTAATGACCATCCTAGAAAAATTTGGTAATTACTCAGGATATAAATTAAATATACAAAAAACACAAATCTTGACCCTTAACTATCAACCCACAAAGCAACTTAGAGAGAAATTCCATATTAACTGGGATCAAAAGTCGTTAAAATATCTCGGAATAAACTTGCTGAGAGGGATTCAAGCACTGGCAGAAATAAATTATGGCCCCCTCTTAACGAAAATTAAAAATGATATACACAGATGGAATTCAATTTCTTTTCTTAGTCTTAGTCACAGAATTGATTCAATAAGAATGAATATCCTCCCACGATATCTCTACTTGTTTCAGGCTCTCCCTGTAGAAATTTCATCAAAACAATTTTCCGAATTGAATAAGATTATTTCCAGATTTATCTGGCAGGGTAAAAAACCCAAGGTCAGATTGAAGACTTTACAACTCCCAAAAGAGCAAGGGGGAATGTCACTACCTAATTTTAAAGATTATTTTTATGCAGCTCAGATTAGACCCCTAATTAATTTGTGTAATCCATCTTTTCAAGATAGATGGAAAGATATAGAACTCTCAAGTCTAGTTGATCCCCCAATACAAGCAGCACTAGCTCACAAACATCTGGGTGGACTTGTAGATCAGATACAGAACCCATGGATCAAAGTGCAGCTGAAAATCTGGCATATGATAAAAGATGAGTACAAATTGAAAAACAGGTTACAAATAATTCAATGGTGCGCTTACGATCCGGAGTTTAATGCTAACGTAAAGGATTTAAATCATGGATTCCGAAAGGGATAACGACATACTATTCTCTTACAGAAAAGGGACAATTTAAAAGTTTTGATAGGTTGAAGGAAGACTGTAACCTGGACAGAACTGATTTTTTCAGGTTCCTCCAGGTACGTAGTCGTTTTGAACATATCAGAAAGGAAACAGACCTTAATGACCCCATATCAAAAATTTTTATTGATGCTTATCAAAAAAAATCAAACAAGGGTGTCATCTCCAGGATTTATAAAGGCCTATAGTCTAAAAAGTCCCACAATACAGATTATGTTAGGAAAAAATGGGAGAGGGAGGGTAATCTGTTAGGATTGGCTCAACATTTGCCAATCTCAGTGGAAATGCACCAGCTCCCATTCATGGCAAGAGTTCGGTTGGAAATGTATGATCCGTTTCTTTATTACACCAAAACAAAAGGCACATTTCACTGGAGGGGAGGCTACGTGCTGGAGGCAATGTGGACACCAAGAAGCCAATCACTGGCATATCTTTTGGGAATGCCCGGTGATTGAATCCTTTTGGGCAGAACTTCATAAAGTATTAAGTGGTCTGTTTAACACTAATCTACCTAAGCAGTTTTCCACATTATTTTTAGGAATTTTTGATTTACAGGTCAGGAAAGCAGATGAATACTTATTTAATATTTTGATAACTGCTGGTAAAAAAGCACTTACAAAACGTTGGTTACTCCCCGACCCACCCACAATACAGGAGTGGATAAGTACTGTAAATGACATTTACCTTATGGAAAGGATCACCTTCTCCCTCCGCCTTCAAAAAACCATATTTACTGAAAGGTGGGCTAAGTGGGTTAAATATGCCGGTCTTGAACAGACAGAAGCACGGAATGGGTGACCTTGCAATGCTGTTATTTATTTTATTTTATTTGAATGTTTTGTTGGATCTAAGAATTAATCTGTCTCACTCACACTTTACTCCAGAACTGCCTGGGTTTTTTTTTTTTTTCTCTCTCTTCTTTTTGCTCGCTCTATGTGGATCTATCTTTCCCAGTTTGTTCAAAGTTTTTAGATGTAATTCATTTAACATTGAGTACTTTGTTTACTATTTTGTACACACAAAAAATAATTGTGAGTGACATAAATAACACCGTATGTTCCCTTAAAGTAACTACTGTATTGTAATGCTCTCACAAAACAAAAATAAAAAATATCAAAAAAAAAAAGAATTAAGTTAGTCTTAAAGTTAGGATTGATCATTACTTATCCCAATGTATATGGTTGTCTTTAGTTGGTAATTTTATAGTAAAAATAAAAATAAAAGCAAAACACTGCAAAACCTTTCTAGGGAGAAAGAAAATACATTGATTAAAATTGGTGTAGTGTTTAAGATAATGTGGATTTAATTTTTTTTGTGCATATTGCCCAGCCCTGCATGAAAGATGGTTTGTTCATGAGAATGAGGAGAGCTGCTCATGGTGTTCCACAGGGTTCTGTACTCAGACCGTACTGGAACTCTAGTGAGTTCTAGTTAGTTCCACTGACTTCTATTGACTTCTAGTGTGCTCCAGTAAGTTTTTGTGAGTTCTTGTGACTTCTAGTAAGTTCTGCTGGTTTCTAGTGAGTTCTAAACAATTTCCTTTTTTTCTACACATGCTTCCATTAGATGTGATAATGATGCCGCGTGACATAAATTGATTTCTTTGCAGATGATCCTCAGCTGTACCTACAGGTGTTATGCATTTAGAGCTTGTTAAAGTAACGACCCTGTTCTTGGGATGTTCTGTTAAAGTAATAACCATGTTCTCTGGATCTTCTGTCAGGATGTTCTGGCTGTCGGCTACAGCAGCACAGACTTCAGCAGCCGGAAAACAGGTCTCATCTGCTGCTGGTCCCTCAAAAATCCCACCGTATGTTTCTGTTGTGGATTTTTCTGCAGCCATGATCAGAAATGCTTCACAGACCCTCCAGCTGAACCTGTTGTTCTGTTCTCCTGAGCAGTGGCCTGAGCGGTCGTTCTCCACCCTCAGTGGGGTCACGTCCCTGGACTTCTCCACTAACAACCCCGGCCAGCTGGCTGTAGGGATGTATGATGGCTCTGTGGCCTTCTACAACGTCCAGATGAAGAGCAACCGGGCCTGCACAGCGTCCAGCAGGTCTGTGAGAGAGGAACGGATGAAACCTGTGTGATCACATCTAGACTGAAGCGTTCTGGTGTTCTTCTGCAGGGATTGTTCCAGAAAGCATGTGCAGCCAGTGTGGCAGGTGACCTGGACCAAACATGGGCTGTCTTCCTCAGAGGACGACAGAGACGAGGTTCTGGTGTCTGTGTCAGCAGAGGGCCGGATCTCCAAGTGGTTCCTCTGCAGCATTGGACTCGACTGCATCGGTACGACGCTGCCGTTTCAGGGCTGGAAATACACCCACAGACACAAGAACTGAACCCGCTTGTGTGTTTCAGACCTAATGAAGCTGAAGAGGCTTCCAGGCGGGAAGAAGGTTGCAGGGAAACGGGAGAAGACGGTGCCTGCCCTCTGTGTCCACTTCCATCCAGCTGTAAGTCTGTCTGCAGAAGCTGAGAACAAAGCTCAGACACAGAGGTCACTTGTTTTATCTTTTATCTGCAGTTAAAACTGAAACTTTTTTTTAAACTAATAAACAGAAAAAAATAGAAATAAATAAAACTCATTAGTTTCCAAAAATGCACAAGTTGAAAATATATGAGCAGCTGCACTTCAGGGGTGAGTTCTAGTGAGTTCTGAGTTAGTTCTAGTTAGTTCTGAGTAAGTTCTAGTTAGTTCTGAGTTAATTCTAGTTTGTTAGGGCCCGAGCACCGAGGGTAACTGTAGGTTCTACTAAACAGATCTTTTTCCATGAATGGAAAAGTCATTCTGAATTACAAATGCATTATCCAATCTGCTTGAACATTCATATATTTGATGATTCTTTCACACTGAACAAGTGTATCTGACAATCTTGGACAGTGCTACTGTCTCATCAAAGGACCGTGATCTTGGTCACATTTAGTGTGTTTTGTATCCTATGTGTGCTTTATCAGATCAGCCTTGGATTTCTACAGCTCATACTGAAAAAAAGCCTCAGTCAAAATCCAAATGTTGTGCATGGATGAGTCTAAGATAACAGCAGTAATGTGTTCAGTTTTCCTGTGCGAGGGCCCGATAAACGCTGCTTGCAGCTTTAATTCTGAGTTAGTTTTCATTAGTTCTAGTGAGTTCTGAGTTAGTTCTAGTTAGTTCAAGTTAGCTCTGAGTTCATTTTCATTAGTTCTAGTGAGTTCTGAGTTAATTCTAGTCAGTTCTGAGTTCTAGTTAGTTCAAGTTAGTTCTGAGTTAATTCTAGTGAGTTCTGAGTTAGTTCAAGTTAGTTCTGAGTTCTAGTTAGTTCAAGTTAGTTCTGAGTTAGTTTTCATTAGTTCTAGTGAGTTCTGAGTTAATTCTAGTGAGTTCTGAGTTAGTTCAAGTTAGTTCTGAGTTAGTTTTCATTAGTTCTAGTGAGTTCTGAGTTAATTCTAGTGAGTTCTGAGTTAGTTCAAGTTAGTTCTGAGTTAGTTTTCATTAGTTCTAGTGAGTTCTGAGTTAATTCTAGTCAGTTCTGAGTTCTAGTTAGTTCAAGTTAGTTCTGAGTTAATTCCAGTTAGTTCTGAGTTCTAGTTAGTTCAAGTTAGTTCTGAGTCAATTCTAGTTAGTTCTGAGTTAGTTCTAGTGAGTTCTGAGTTAATTCTAGTTAGTTCTGAGTTAGTTCTGAGTTAATTCTAGTTAGTTCTTATTATTTCTAGTTAGTTCTTGTTAGTTTTAAGTCAGGATCTGTGAACGTTGTAGATAATTTCCAGCAGTGTTTATTTCTGATGTTAACCATCAGATTGTGGGTTTAAATGATGTTCCAATGTCTCCTCCACTGGACTGACCTCCAGCGTTCCAGTATCTACCTGGTTGGAACGTGGGACGGCCTCATCCACAAGTGTTCCCTCTTCAACAGCGAGCATTACCTGGAGACGTATAGAAAACACTTTGTGAGTCTGGGTTTCACTGAATCTATCTGAATGAGCGGTTTGTCTTGTTCTTATTTACAGACCATAACATCACAGCTGATTGAAACTTGTCTTATGGACAAACGTGATCATGGTTTGTTAGAACCTGTTAGCAGAACTGTTGTGTACAGTCAAAGCTTAGTACCCTCTCTTTTAATGTTGTGAGCCCGCTCTTAAAGGGATGCTCTAAGATTTGGGGAATTGTGTTATTTTGAGTTGAGTAAGGAGATAAATACGTTCTCTTCTGTTAGACAAACCCACTAGACCAGATTAACTTTCTCTCTTTAAGTGGATTCAACCACCTGACAAAATAACCTTCCAAACCACTGCAGAATGATCTTACATGTGACTTATAAAGTTACCTTGATTAGAAATAAAGATATAGAATGAGACACAACAACATACCAGACCTGGTCCTGGTCCAAAGACCATTTATGGTCTTTGGACCAGGACCAGGTCTGGTCCATGTTTGCTCTGGTCTCAGGACCAGATCTCTGTGTACCATTGTCTCCCGTAATTCCATGGTTGTTCTCGTGTCTCCCAGTCTCCAGTCCATCACGTTGAGTGGTCTCCATTTAGTCCAGATGTGTTCTTGAGCTGCTCCTCAGACTGTACCATCCAGCTGTGGAGGCAGGGTAGCTTCAGGCCTCTGCTGAGCTTCACATCTGTCCAGAGCCAGGTGTTCTCTGTCAGGTGGTCCCCTGACTGCTCCACGGTGTTCGTGGCCATTAACGGACAGCAAGTGGAGGTCTGGGACCTGAACACCAGCATGTGAGTCTATCCGCCCTGCAGACCTGCTGCTTCAGCTCCATCTGTCTCGCTTGGTCTGGTAACCCGGTAACAACTGGCAACAACAGTACCGTTCATTTACAGCCAGCAGCCAGCCATCATTCACCGCACCGCCGGTGGAGCCACACCCACATCCCTGCTGTTCACCTCTGGATGTGTCCAGGTGGGGGACTCTGAGGGACGGGTCACTGTCTACAAGATCCAGAACCTCCAAGCCAGAGAAGACAAGCAGGTAACTGCTGAACCCCTGGAACACTTCCAGACAGGTGTCAGAGTCAGAAAAACATCTGCATCATTTCACACAGAAAAAGTTCAGTTCAAAACGATCAGACCCAACCGACTTCCAAATTCAAAAACGTCAGACCGAAGCTGATGAATCCATCAGCATCTGTACCTTACAGGACTTCAACACTTCTGAGTTGTTGTTCAGAGGTGATATCACCATTCCAACCAGGAAAGGCATTAGCCTGGAGCTCAGAAGATAGTGGAGGTCTTCTGTAGAGGACAGCTGATCTGATGAGTCTGGTCCAGAGGACACCAAAACAGTTCTGAACAACAGATTCAAGTGGACAAACTCTGGGACACATCAGAAGAGATTCCAGAGGACAGAACGAAGCACTGTGTCTAGAACAGCTGGATAACAAACCTAGACACGGTGAAATGTGAAAGATTTGTAAAACTTTAGGGAGAAAAACAGAGAAAGACATCAACCAGAACCTCTGGATGTCTGCAGAGATCATTGATGCTGAACTGGCTTCTCTTGGACCGGATGTTTCATGAAGACTGCTGTCTTCATCATGTTGCACATCAGAAGAGACTGAAGTCTGAACATCTAGAACATAGAGATGAGGTCTGGAAGTCTGAGGAGAGTTAAATGAAACAGTTTGGGCACATGGTTTGGAGAAGGAAGGGAGAGATCTCCAACAAAAACCCAGATTGTGTATCTTCTGGAACTAAACAAACCAGAAGCAGTTCTGGTTCTGTTCATTTCAATGGAACAAGTGAAGGTTTGATTTCATAACTAAGGTCTGATCGTTTTGAGCTCTTTGCAGTTTTTTTTGTCTTAATTAGCAGGATCGGGAAAAAAAAACTTATCACCTGCTTTTATTTTCTCCTTTAGGTGAGAAATCTGGATGACATCATCAAGTCTGTTTCCAGGTGTCGTTAGTTGGAAAAAACCTCTGATTAAAAACTGTCCAGTTCTGTCAAAAGACAACGTTTATTGAACATCTGTGTTCAGGAAACTTCTTCCAGCTGCTGGAAGTTCATTAGATCCAGTTCAGACTGTTCAAGGTTCATTAGATCCAGCTGTTCAACTCTGTTTTTACATTTAAAGTTCCTCCTGTTGAATAAAACTTTTGAAAAGATCTGGTCTGGTTCTGGATCTGGTCATTTCACATCTACGGGTCTTTTAAAAGGTTTAATGAGCTACTTCTGAACTTGATTCTGGAAGTTCTGCAGTCCTGGTTCTGTTGGACCTGCCTGCAGGTGCAGTCCTCAAACAGTCTGTTTACACGTTCATCTGGATTCATCTGAATTCAGATTATTGGACCTTCAATTATTTCAGACGAGGTTTCAATATCGGGTCACTCAAACAAAACATCTGCTTGGATTTAGCTTTATTTTTAAGTTTAATGTTTGGGTTTTAGGTTTTTAGTTGAATTCAGTTTAGTTTAAAGTGTCAGTGTTTCGTTTCCAGCTCTGATGGAGGTTCGTTGGACGGTAGGACGACAGTGTTTCAGAGAATGGACGACTCGTGGATGTGTGTCTCCAGCACCAGCAGAAGAAGACAACTGTGTTTCCCTGCTGAGATCTGGAAGATCAGATGTAATCAGATTACTGTTGAAGACTCAGGAATGTTGCAGTTAACTCAGTTATCCTGGACCACAGAGGTTCTTTGTTTCTGACCAGTTCTAACTAGACGACGCTGCAGCAGCTGCTGACCTCTGCATCAGGGACAAACATGAACCTCTTCACCACCACAGCTGCTCCAGAGCTTCCAGTTCCTGTGAACACTTCCTCCAGTTCATCTCCACTGATGATTTCATCTGTGAGCGTTTTTCTTCTTCTGGAGAATTTCTGTGGTTTTAAATGTGAAGAACTGACTTTCTCCAGAGAGAGCAGAGCAGAGAGAGCTTCAACCACACACCTGGACACATCCTCTGCTTCCACTACTTCTGAAGATGATTCTGAAGTCCAGCTGTGGGAGTTCTGGTGGACATTTGAAGATCTGACTCAACCCAAATGCAGTCAATTCAAAAGCAAATGGAACGAACAGACCTGGACCACCTCAGTTACCAGCTTCCACTGGTGATCTCTGATCAACCTTCTGTCTCACTCACTAACTTTTCTCTGCAAGTTGGAGTTCAGAGACCCCCTGGTGGTTCAGAGGCCCCCTGGTGGCTCAGAGGCCCCCTGGTGGCTCAGAGGCCCCCTGGTGGCTCAGAGGCCCCCTGGTGGTTCAGAAGCCCCCTGGTGGCTCAGAGGCCCCCTGGTGGCTCAGAGGCCCCCTGGTGGTTCAGAAGCCCCCTGGTGGCTTAGAAGCCCCCTGGTGGCTTAGAAGCTCCCTGGTGGTTCAGAAGCCCCCTGGTGGTTCAGAGGCCCCCTGGTGGCTTAGAAGCTCCCTGGTGGTTCAGAAGCCCCCTGGTGGCTTAGAAGCCCCCTGGTGGCTTAGAAGCCCCCTGGTGGTTCAGAAGCCCACTGGTGGCTCAGAGGCCCCCTGGTGGTTCAGAAGCCCCCTGGTGGCTCAGAGGCCCCCTGGTGGTTCAGAGGCCCCCTGGTGGCTCAGAGGCCCCCTGGTGGCTCAGAGGCCCCCTGGTGGCTCAGAAGCCCCCTGGTGGTTCAGAGGCCCCCTGGTGGTTCAGAAGCCCCCTGGTGGCTCAGAGGCCCCCTGGTGGTTCAGAAGCCCCCTGGTGGCTTAGAAGCCCCCTGGTGGCTTAGAAGCTCCCTGGTGGTTCAGAAGCCCCCTGGTGGCTTAGAAGCCCCCTGGTGGCTTAGAAGCCCCCTGGTGGTTCAGAAGCCCACTGGTGGTTCAGAGGCCCCCTGGTGGCTCAGAGGCCCCCTGGTGGCTCAGAGGGCCCCCTGGTGGTTCAGAGGCCCCCTGGTGGCTTAGAAGCCCCCTGGTGGTTCAGAAGCCCCCTGGTGGTTCAGGAGCCCCCTGGTGGCTTAGAAGCCCCCTGGTGGCTCAGAGGCCCCCTGGTGGTTCAGAAGCCCCCTGGTGGCTTAGAAGCCCCCTGGTGGTTCAGAAGCCCCCTGGTGGTTCAGAGGCCCCCTGGTGGTTCAGAAGCCCCCTGGTGGCTTAGAAGCCCCCTGGTGGCTCAGAGGCCCCCTGGTGGTTCAGAAGCCCCCTGGTGGCTTAGAAGCCCCCTGGTGGCTCAGAAGCCCCCTGGTGGTTCAGAAGCCCCCTGGTGGCTTAGAGGCCCCCTGGTGGTTCAGAAGCCCCCTGGTGGCTCAGAAGCCCCCTGGTGGTTCAGAAGCCCCCTGGTGGCTCAGAGGCCCCCTGGTGGCTCAGAGGCCCCCTGGTGGCTTAGAAGCCCCCTGGTGGCTCAGAGGCCCCCTGGTGGTTCAGAAGCCCCCTGGTGGCTTAGAAGCCCCCTGGTGGTTCAGAAGCCCCCTGGTGGTTCAGAGGCCCCCTGGTGGTTCAGAAGCCCCCTGGTGGCTTAGAAGCCCCCTGGTGGCTCAGAGGCCCCCTGGTGGTTCAGAAGCCCCCTGGTGGCTTAGAAGCCCCCTGGTGGCTCAGAAGCCCCCTGGTGGTTCAGAAGCCCCCTGGTGGCTTAGAGGCCCCCTGGTGGTTCAGAAGCCCCCTGGTGGCTCAGAAGCCCCCTGGTGGTTCAGAAGCCCCCTGGTGGCTCAGAGGCCCCCTGGTGGCTCAGAGGCCCCCTGGTGGCTTAGAAGCCCCCTGGTGGCTCAGAGGCCCCCTGGTGGCTCAGAGGCCCCCTGGTGGTTCAGAGGCCCCCTGGTGGCTCAGAGGCCCCTTGGTGGTTCAGAAGCCCCCTGGTGGTTCAGAGGCCCCCTGGTGGTTCAGAAGCCCCCTGGTGGCTTCAGAAGCCCCCTGGTGGCTCAGAAGCCCCCTGGTGGTTCAGAAGCCCCCTGGTGGCTTAGAAGCCCCCTGGTGGCTCAGAAGCCCCCTGGTGGCTCAGAGGCCCCCTGGTGGCTCAGAGGCCCCCTGGTGGTTCAGAAGCCCCCTGGTGGTTCAGAAGCCCCCTGGTGGCTTAGAAGCCCCCTGGTGGTTCAGAAGCCCCCTGGTGGTTCAGAGGCCCCCTGGTGGCCCAGAGGCCCCCTGGTGGTTCAGAGGCCCCCTGGTGGTTCAGAAGCCCCCTGGTGGTTCAGAGGCCCCCTGGTGGCTCAGAGGCCCCCTGGTGGTTCAGAAGCCCCCTGGTGGCTCAGAGGCCCCCTGGTGGTTCAGAGGCCCCCTGGTGGCTCAGAAGCCCCCTGGTGGCTCAGAGGCCCCCTGGTGGCTCAGAGGCCCCCTGGTGGTTCAGAAGCCCCCTGGTGGCTCAGAGGCCCCCTGGTGGTTCAGAGGCCCCCTGGTGGCCCAGAGGCCCCCTGGTGGTTCAGAAGCCCCCTGGTGGTTCAGAAGCCCCCTGGTGGCTCAGAGGCCCCCTGGTGGTTCAGAGTAGGGCTAAAAAATACGTCGACGCAGAATCTGCACGTCGATAGGTCGTCACTCAGAATCAAAAAATGGCGGCGGCCGCGCCATCGAGTAGCAGCGAGTCAGGGGAGAAGAAGCTATCTCGTAACAGGATGTCAAAAGTATGGAAGTACTTTACACCTAATGGTAACGATTCGGTGGTCTGTGACCTGTGCAAAAATAGAGATGGCATATCATAAAAGCACTACCGCGATGCACCAGCACCTTAAGAAGAGGCACCCGGGAGCTGCTTGTGTGGAGGAGAAGACACCGTAAGTTTTCAACGTTTTTTCTTTCCTTGTTTGCAATGATTAACCCCATCATTCATCCAAACCGCACCACGTAACTTGTGCTCCAGCCTCGCACACACAGAACATGTGCCCACTTAAACACACACGCGCCTTAACTGACACACATTCCTCAAATACATGCTAAAGATAGTTTTTTTTTTTTTTATTTCTCTGTCTTTTTTTTTTTTTTTAAATACAACATTCATTGTTGTTTTCTAACTTTTAACTTTTAGGTTAATGTATTATTATTATACTTTATTGGTATGGGCAGATCATTTAGAAGTATATAGTTTTATTAACCTGTGCACTGTGTTTGTGATTTATGTTTTAAGGGATAAACAGAAAAGTTTGGAGGACTACTATCAGATGAAAAAAAAAAAAAACACCCCCCATGAGGCTGCTGCACTTACTGAGAGCATCCTAACTACTAAAAGTTAAACTACTGTTCACTTAACTGTAATAGGCCTAATACTTGAATTTATTTGTTATTTATTTCACAGATTTAAATGATTAGGCTAAGTTGCTGCTGTCACACATTGTGTTGTTTTGTAAATTGCAGCTGTCACCGCTGCTGTTATTTTTTATTTATTTTATGTTGATAAGATTTTGGTTCAGATTGTGTTTTTTGCAGTTTTATTTATTGAAGGAAAGTTTTATTTTATTGTTTTTTATTATAGGATTCCATTGCACTACAACTGTGTGCACTTTATTGCTGTATTGTTCAATACAATTCATTTTTGAACTTGAAAGAAGAAATTTGTTTTTTATTCATGGAGATAAATTTGCATTAATTGCTATATAGGTCAAATTATGGGGAGATAATCGATAATCGAATCGAATCGGATTTAAAAATGAATCGTTAGATTAATCTATGCATCGAAAATCTATTTTCTAGATTAATCGATTACAAAAATAATCGTTTAACCCAGCCCTAGTCTGTACTCTCTTGATCTATTAAGAAACAAGCAGATTGCCAGAATATGGCATTGTCCAGCTGTGAGAGCTTGTCCAACTGGTCCAAACAAGTTTTCTGAACCCAGTGTAACTGAACTTGCACCAAAGTGAAGAGAGAAGTGAAACAAATATTCAGAAAATGTATTTGCATCTCTTGAGCTCTAGCAACTCAACTATGACTCATGTTTGAGCACATATGAGTTTACTTAGACAATAGATTTGTTTTTTTAAAAATCCGAGGACAGCAGTTAAAGTACAGTAGGCTTACATACACTAAAGAGCATGGGTTTGAACACTATGGTGGACTTTCAAAATGATAAGGACCTTTGATAACAATACAGTTTAATTAATTACATTAATTTTTACATCACATTCTCTGTGGCTTCTTACATATACTCTGAATATGAGAGGTGTGGCAAAAAAACTAATCTCACAACCATCATAAAGGGAGTGTTCTATTTATGGATTATTTTTTATAAAGAGAAAAGCAGAAAAGCAACATATTCTTATATTTCGTTATACTATTTGTGTTTTATTTATGATGTAATCATGTTTTTATGCCTATGGCATTTATGCATAAATTAATTCTCATATTCTCAGTATTGTAAGCATACACTTGATCTACACATTGCAGCCATGAATGAAAAATGCAGGCTTATAAATTAATCAGCTGTGTTTAGTGGTCCAATATTGCACCTACATTTACAAATTAATCACGTTCCAAAATGATGTGTCAAAAATTACAGAATGTGAGAAATGAATCCCACAACGATATGATTTGATAACACTAATGTTTGAGAAATTACCTTCTCTGGCCTGTCCTCCGTGGCCTCGAAGTCCGATGATGTTTCAGAAAGAGTTATGACATGTATATTGCGACGGAGAAAACGCTGAAAGTCTCTGACTTTAACGTTCTCTGTGCCCCGGTCACCTCTTGCAATCCTTGGACAACCACCTAGTTTCTCCACTGCCTCCATGTAGTAGCCTCCAACGATTTTTGGGCCACTGCTTGTAGTAAATGCATTCAGCCAGATGATTTTCCTCGAAAACCCATCAATGCAGCCGTTGATACAGATTCCAAATGGCTTGAGTTTGTCATAAGAGTCCAAGTGCCAAATGAAATTAGGCCCTTTTGCAAAACAGGCTCGGCGGTGCAGACGCCTGGATGCTCTGAGTTGAACACCTTGTGGGTCTAGTGCTTGTAGAATTAAACGCACGTCTTCTTTCCGGACACGTAATCCATTCTCCTGACATTTTGTGTACATCCACCTATAACCATGTAGTTGGCCAGATGGTTGCAACTGTTCATGAATGAAAGTAATTATTCGATCATAACTGGCGTAGTTCCTCCGCTGAAACAGGCCATACGCCTTCAGCAGTCGTTTTAAATGTCGTTCGGAGACAATATAATGGTGGCGACTTGCAAGCAAAGAGGTAATGTCCTTATAATGAAGTCCAAGGTTCAAATATAGCTCAGCTAAATCTTGTAATGTCATTTCCATTCATAAACAGAGCAGGGCGCAACTGGACGGTCTCCTGTTCCAGCAATACTCCTAGTACTTTTACGTGCTCACTTAAAACCTAAAAAGTAAAAGTTTCACGCGCGCCCGCATTACCTTTACGTGCTCACGTAGAACAACTTTTAGGCGCTCACTTAGAAGTTTTGCGAGAGCGCGTGAAATTTTTAAGTGAGTGCATAAACGTTTTGCAAGCACGTAAACAACTTTACGTGCTCTCTTAAAGGTTTTACGCGCGCGCGTAAAACTCATTATGTATATATATAAAAAAAAATCTGTGTCCCTTTAGAGGCTCCGTAAAAAAATCAACTTTCACAAAATCACAACTTTATGGCCTAAAACTCAGTTTTCTGTTCTTTGTTATAAAAGAAAAAATTTAAATTTGTCATAAGATCTTAAATTTCATGAAATTACAACTTTTTGTAATTAAATCACATCCTTTTGTTGTGAAATTGTAACTTTTTTATGTAAGACGGCTACTGTTGATGGTGAAATAGCTGCTCAACGATCGTTCTGCATAAGAAAATGTAAAAAAGTGTTTTTCCTGGACGGTTGTCATCAAACTGAAATCTGTCTACAAATACTTAAACTGCAACCTCTAGTGGTCGGTAGAGAAACTGCAGCCTCTAGTGGTCGGTAGAGGAACTGCAGCCTTTATTGGTCGGTAGAGGAACTGCAGCCTCTAGTGGTCAGTAGAGGAACCGCAGCCTCTAGTGGTTATTAGAGGAACCACAGCCTCTAGTGGTTATTAGAGGAACTGTAGCCTCTAGTGGTCATTAAAGGAACTGCAGCCTCTAGTGGTCGGTAGAGGAACCGCATCCTTTAGTGGTCGGTAGGGGAACCGCAGCCTCTAGTGGTCAGTAGAGGAACTGCAGCCTCTAGTGGTCAGTAGAGGAACCGCAGTCACTAGTGGTCAGTAGAGGAACTGCAGCCTCTAGTAGTCAGTAGGGGAACTGCAGCCTCTAGTGGTCGGTAGAGGAACTGCAGCCTCTAGTGGTCGGTAGATGAACTGCAGCCTCTAGTGGTCAGTAGAGGAACCGCAGCCTCTAGCGGTTATTAGAGGAACTGCAGCCTCTAGTGGTCATTAAAGGAACTGCAGCCTCTAGTGGTCGGTAGAGGAACCGCATCCTTTAGTGGTCGGTAGGGGAACCGCAGCCTCTAGTGGTTGGTAGAGGAACCCCATCCTCTAGTGGTCGGTAGGGGAACCGCAGCCTCTAGTGGTTGGTAGAGGAACTGCAGTCACTAGTGTTCAGTAGAGGAACTGCAGCCTCTAGTTGTCAGTAGAGGAACTGCAGTCACTAGTGGTCAGTAGAGGAACTGCAGTCACTAGTGGTCAGTAGAGGAACTGCAGCCTCTAGTGGTCAGTAGAGGAACTGCAGTCACTAGTGGTCAGTAGAGGAACTGCAGTCACTAGTGGTCAGTAGAGGAACTGCAGCCTCTAGTGGTCAGTAGAGGAACTGCAGCCTCTAGTGGTCAGTAGAGGAACTGCAGCCTCTAGTGGTCAGTAGAGGAACTGCAGCCTCTAGTTGTCAGTAGAGGAACTGCAGCCTCTAGTGGTCAGTAGAGGAACTGCAGTCACTAGTGGTCAGTAGAGGAACTGCAGTCACTAGTGGTCAGTAGAGGAACTGCAGCCTCTAGTTGTCAGTAGAGGAACTGCAGCCTCTAGTAGTCAGTAGGGGAACTGCAGCCTCTAGTGGTCGGTAGAGGAACTGCAGCCTCTAGTGGTCGGTAGAGGAACCGCAGCCTCTAGTGGTCGGTAGAGGAACCGCAACCTCTAGTGGTCGGTAGAGGAACTGCAGCCTCTAGTGGTCGGTAGAGGAACTGCAGCCTCTAGTGGTCGGTAGATGAACTGCAGCCTCTAGTGGTCGGTAGAGGAACCGCAACCTCTAGTGGTCGGTAGAGGAACTGCAGTCTCTAGTGGTCGGTAGATGAACTGCAGCCTCTAGTGGTCGGTAGAGGAACTGCAGCATCTAGTGGTTATTAGAGGAACCGCAGCCTCTAGTGGTCGGTAGATGAACTGCAGCCTCTAGTGGTCGGTAGAGGAACCGCATCCTCTAGTGGTCGGTAGGGGAACCGCAGCCTCTAGTGGTCGGTAGAGGAACTGCAGCCTCTAGTGGTCAGTAGAGGAACTGCAGTCACTAGTGGTCAGTAGAGGAACTGCAGCCTCTAGTAGTCAGTAGAGGAACTGCAGCCTCTAGTAGTCAGTAGGGGAACTGCAGCCTCTAGTGGTCGGTAGAGGAACTGCAGCCTCTAGTGGTCGGTAGAGGAACCGCAGCCTCTAGTGGTCGGTAGATGAACCGCAGCCTCTAGTGGTCGGTAGAGGAACCGCAACCTCTAGTGGTCGGTAGAGGAACCGCAGTCTCTAGTGGTCGGTAGATGAACTGCAGCCTCTAGTGGTCGGTAGATGAACTGCAGCCTCTAGTGGTCGGTAGAGGAACCGCAGCCTCTGGTGGTCGATAGGGGAACCGCAGCCTCTAGTGGTCGGTAGAGGAACTGCAGCCTCTAGTAGTCAGTAGAGGAACCGCAGCCTCTAGTGGTTATTAGAGGAACTGCAGCCTCTAGTGGTCGGTAGGGGAACAGCAGCCTCTAGTGGTCGGTAGAGGACCTGCAGCCTCTCGTGGTCAGTAGAGGAACCGCAGCCTCTAGTGGTCGGTAGAGGAACTGCAGCCTTTAGTGGTTTGGTTTGGACACAGGAAGATGAGGGATGGTGAATACTCTAGTAGAAGGAAACTGGAGATCAAGCTGTCAGACAGGAGACAACCAGAGATCTCTGGATGTGTGACAGAGGAACTCACTGAGGACCCCTAGTGGTCTGGAGGTCCTCTGCATCTGTAGACAGCTGTGATTCTTCAGTCCCACATTTTTGTGAAGGTGACACTGAAATCATCTCCTTCTTCTGCTCATTTTTCCACCAGTCTGCTGCCTTGTTTCCATCATCCTCCCCTCCATCCCTCTATTCCTCCATCACTCCCTTCCTTCCTTCCACACTAGTCCTCCGCCTGTCGCTCTCTGCGCCGCTGCTGTCGGATGTAATCACGTTAATGGGATCTGCAGTCGTCCATGAAAGTGTGTAATCTCTCAGACGAGCCTGAACCTGATCAGATACGAGCTGGAGGATCAGAGCAGCTCTAAAGGAACAGAAACAGGACCAGAACTGGTTCTCTAAAGGCCTTTTATTACCCAGCATCCCCATAAACAGATCAACCATATATTAAAAATACAGTACCGCTGTGTTATCTCTGATTACTTTTAAATTAGACATTTATACATTGATGTAACACTCATGTCAGTCTTCAAGCTCTACGTCTACAGCAGGGCTGCTTCTAGCATTCTGGAGGCCCCATGAAGGCCCCTGGGAGGGGGGGGGCCCATGAAGGCCCCTGGTGGGGGCCCTGTCCCTGTAAAACTGCAGGTTTAGCGGTTAAATATGATCTGTAGTCGTGAGTTAATCTGTGACGGTTTAAGAAGAAAACAGGATCTGGTAGGAGGAGCACGCTAATATTCAGCAAGCTAATCTTGTTAATATGTTTCTGACTTGGTAACTTGTTGCTGACTTGTTCCTGACCTTTTAACATGTCGCTGACTTGTTGCTGACTTGTTAACATGTTACAGACTTGTTTGAGTTGTGAATATGTCACTGACTTGTTGCTGACTTAACATGTTGCTGACTTGTGAATATGTCACTGACTTGTTTCTGTATTGTTTACTTGTGAATATGTCACTGACTTGTTGCTGACTTGTTACATTTTACTGACTTGTTTGACTTGTGAACATGTCACTGACTTGTTTCTGACTTGATACCTTGTTGCTGACTTCTTGCTGACCCGTTAACATGTCACTGGCTTGTTAATATCTTTCTGACTTGGTAACTTGTTGCTGACCTGTTTCTGACTAGTTAACATGTCACTGACTTGTTTGACTTGTGAACATGTCACTGACTTGTTTCTGACTTGTTAATATGTTTCTGACTTGGTAACTTGTTGCTGACCTGTTTCTGACTAGTTAACATGTCACTGACTTGTTTGACTTGTGAACATGTCACTGACTTGTTTCTGACTTGTTAATATGTTTCTGACTTGATACCTTGTTGCTGACTTCTTGCTGACCCGTTAACATGTCGCTGGCTTGTTAATATCTTTCTGACTTGGTAACTTGTTGCTAACCTGTTTCTGACTAGTTAACATGTCACTGACTTGTTTGACTTGTGAACATGTCACTGACTTGTTTCTGACTTGTTAATATGTTTCTGACTTGATACCTTGTTGCTGACTTCTTGCTGACCCGTTAACATGTCGCTGGCTTGTTAATATCTTTGTGACTTGGTAACTTGTTGCTGACCTGTTTCTGACTAGTTAACATGTCACTGACTTGTTTCTGACTTGTTAACATGTTTCTGACTTGTTTGACTCATGAATATGTCGCTGACTTGTTTCTGACCTGTTAATCAAATTAGCTAATCTTGCTAATTTGATTTGATAAATCTCAGAGGAAACTCAGATATTACTGTTGTGACTAATTTGAAGAGAGAACTAAGAACTTTCCAAGAAAAAGACTCAGAAAATAAGACTTCATGGAGTTGCTCATTTGTGAAAGAAAACCCAATTAAAACTGAAAATCTGGTAGATAAAACTCCCAATTCATTACTTTATAAACTCACGAGTTTTCAGAAAGAACTTGATTTTTATCGTAATTTTTAGACAGGAACATGTTTGTTTAGTTTCCAGACGTCCGTCCGCTGTCAGAGACTGACACTCCGGTGATGCTGTTTCACAAACCCCTCCTCCTTCTCTTTACAAGCCCCGCCCCTCTCCTTTGGAGGCACCTCAGTCGCCCCGCCCCTGCCGACGCCCCGCCCCGCCCACTTCCTGTTGCAGTCCCGCTCCTCCGCCAGCACACTCCCCACATCGCTCAGATCTCCGAGGTGCTCCACAGAGTCACATTTTTCCAGATCAGAGGCAATGGTTTGTAGGCTGATGACGGACATGCCATCAGAGCTGGCGAGCTCCGCCTCCTGCCCCTGGCCCCACCCACACTCCCTGTGTCTCTCCACCCACAGCCGGGTTTTTTCCCCATCAGCCCAGTCGCTGACGGGAATCCCGCTGACAGAAACGGCGAGAGCACCCCGGACATCGGCCTCAGCACCTACAGGGGAGCTCCGCCCACCGCACACCAGAGGACGCCCCCTGGTGGCCAGGTTACGCCCCCTTTGAGCGTGGATCTGTTCGCTGATCTGCTCCAGGTTCCTCAATGCCACCGAGTAACGGGTTTTCACCTTCGCCACCTGCTCCTCCAGATGCATCACTTTAGTTTTGTGTTCCTGAAAAACAGTGACAGCAAATCAGAAAAGGTTTGTTGAGAAGATGTTAGGAAGTCAGGGCCAAGTCAGAAACATGTTAACGAGTCAGTGACATGTCAATGAGTCAGAAACAAGTTGACAAGTCAGCGATATGTCTACAAGTCAGAAATATGTCAATAAGTCAGAAATATGTTAATGAGTCAGAAACATGTTAATGAGTCAGTGACATGTCTACAAGTCAGGGCCAAGATAGAAACACGTGAACAAGTCAGCGACATGTCAACAAGTCAGAAATATGTTAACGAGTCAGAAACATGTCAACAAGTCAGTAACATGTTAAAAAGTCAGAAACAAGTCAGTAACATGTTAACGAGTCAGAAACATATCAACAAGTCAGAAACATGTTAATGAGTCAGTGACATGTCAACAAGTCAGAAACATGTTAACGAGTCAGAAACATGTTAACAAGCCAGTAACATGTTAAAAAGTCAGAAACATGTCAACAAGTCAGTAACATGTTAAAAAGTCAGCTACATGTCAACAAGTCAGCTACATCTCAACAAGTCAGAAACATGTTAACAAGTCAGCGACATGTCAACAAGTCAGAAACAAGTCAGTAACATGTTAACAAGTCAAACAAGTCAGAAACATGTTAACAAGTCAAACAAGTCAGAAACATGTTAAGTCAGCGACATGTCAATGAGTCAAAAACATGTTAACAAGTCAGCGACATGTCAACAAGTCAGAAACATGTTAACAAGTCAGCTACATGTCAACAAGTCATACAAGTCAGCGACATGTTAACAAGTCAGCAACAAATTACCAAGTCAGAAACATATTAACAAGTCAGCGACATGTTAGCAGGTCAGAAACAAGTCAGCAAGATGTTAACTCATCAGAAACAAGTCAGGAACATGTTAACAAGTCCGAAACAGGTCAGCAACAAGTTACCAAGTCAGCAACATGTTAGCAGGTCAGAAACAAGTCAGCAAGATGTTAACTCGTCAGAAACAAGTCAGGAACATGTTAACAAGTCCGAAACAGGTCAGCAACAAGTTACCAAGTCAGAAACATATTAACAAGTCAGCAACATGTCAGCGACATGTTAACAAGTCAGAAACATGTTAACAAGTCAGAAACATGTAAACGAGTCAGCAACAAGTCAGCAACAAGTCAGCAACATGTTAACAAGCCAGAAACAAGACTAGAACACATTATTTTCACCTAATCAGAAACTTGTTAACAAGTCAGAAACAAGTCAGCAACATTTTAACAAGACAGAAACAAGACCAGAACACATCAGCAAAAAGTCAAAAAGAAGTCAGGATTAGGTCAGGAACACATCCACGACAAATTAGCAACACGTTAACAAATCTGAAAAAAGCCAGAAACAAGTCGTAAACAAGTCAGCAACAAATTAGACACAAGAGAGAAACAAGTCAAAAATATGTTAAAATAAGTAAGAAACGCATTAACAAGTCAAACAAGTCAGAAACATGCTAACAAATCAGAAACAAGTCAGCGACATGTTAACAAGTCAGAAACATATTAACAAGTCAGAAATATGTTAACAAGTCAGAAACATATTAACAAGTCAGAAACAAGTCAGAAACATGTTAACAAGTCAGAAACATATTAACAAGTCAGAAACAAGTCAGCAACACTTCCACAATGAATTAAAAAAACATGTAAACAAATCTGAAAAAAAGCCAGAAACAAGTCGTAAACAAGTCAACACACAAGAGACAAGTTAGACACAAGAGAGAAACAAGTCAGAAATATCTTAACACTCCAGAAACACGTTAACAAGTCAGAAACATAAGTCCTAAACAAGTCAGCAACATGTTAACAAGTCAAACAAGTCAGAAACATGCTAACTAGTCAACAACAAGTCAAGAGCAAGTTAGAAAAAAAATCAATAACTATAAAAGGTCAAAAGTTCACAAACCAGTAACAGGTGGGCAAAAAGTCAGAAAGAAGTTGGTGAAACAAGGAGAAAACAAGCCAGACTTCTGAATCTACAATAATGGGATTTGCTGAGGCTAACTGAGTTAGCACAACAGTGAACTAGGACTAGGACTAGTAAAAAGAAAAGAAAAGAAAAAAAATGAACTGTGTCCATTTCTACAGCCAACACACCTCCAGGATGTGATTGAACTGAGCCTTGAGCTCAAAGTAAGGTTTGGACTTGACGATGACCTTCCTCAGGGTTTTCTGGAGCGTCTGGACTCGAGCCTCGGCGTCCTGGCAGAGCTGAGTGACCCGCTGGTGCTCGCGCTCGCTGCGAAGGCGCTCCTCCTCGGCCTCGTTCACCTGCGCAGGACAGGAAACAGGATGCAAGTGAACCTGGTGATATAAGTACATCTGGACACGTTTCATCAGGATCATCATGAACATTAACAGGAGGAAAAAACTGTCAGATGGTGAGCATAAATGACAAATAAAACTTAGAAATGACAAAAAAAATCACTTTATTCACTAAGAAATGAGAGAGAAATCCCAGAAATTATGACTTCATAAACTTTTCAACACAACCTGATCTTTGAAACTGTGGCTTTAATAATAATAGTTTAATAATCTTTAATAATCAAATCTGGGAGAGAAACATCTCGAAAAGAAAATTGTGAATTTCTAACTCCATAAAGTCAAGTTTTTGCTTGGAAAAAAAGGTTATTTTGACTTTATAAACCCTCAAATTTGCCAGAAAATCCGTTCATATCATGACAGACATTGAACAGCTGAGTCATTACTAACTGAAGAACTTTTTTTTTTTTAAAGATTTTTTTCTGGCACTAGTGGCCTTTATTCACAGTGAAGAGACAGGAAGGGGGGCAGAGAGAATGGGGACGACGAGCCGGGAGTCGAACTCACGACCAGCCGCACGGGGATTGTAGCCTCTGTATATGGGCCGCCTGCTCTACCCACTGCGCCACCGGGGCGGCCCATAACTGAAGAACATTTGACTTCTTCACTGTGATGAACCGTCTTCACGGTAAAGAGGTGAAATGTTCTTGTTGTGATGGCTTTTTATTTCTCCACAGATACTGGATATTAACCGTGAAGCTTGGGCGCCCTCTAGTGGCTCTGAGGGTCCCAACATCTGTAGAAACACAGAAAAAGCTGCTAGAAGACCAAAGTCAGCCAGGTGGACTTTTCCTTCATCATTTCAGATCCTGATATAAACATCAGTCAAAATAAAATCTGAGCCAAACTCATTCTCGGTACAACCCCCAACCTTCAGTCCTGAACTTTCACCTGACACTTGAGTTCTCTGAGCCGATACCTTGGCGGTGGCGTGGTTCAGCATCTCCTGCCATGTAGGGTCCATGGTGTTCTTGTCAGCCAGGAGGCCCTGCTCAGCCACGTACACCATCTCTCTGGCAGCAGTGTGCATGGACACGGCCCTCTCGTATCTGAGGGCTGCCTTCTGGGTCTCCTGCTGGGCCTGTGGAACCAGCAGGGACTGGATTTAGTACCTGAGAGCTGTTGTCTGGGTCTCCAGTAGGAGCCTTCATGCTTAACGGACAGGACCACTAGCCAGCGGTCCCCATGACCAGTCCGCTGTCACAGCCCATCTGTGGTCGCTTGTAGGCTGATCAAGCCGACCGTCCTAGACCTGAGAGAACAACCACAGGACCCGGTGAAGGTCTGCCAGTCCTCAGTTCAGCTGTGGCAGTACTGGTTTGGCTAGTGGTGCAGTTAGTCATCTTGGAAAACTCCTGAGACGATCCAAGGAGATGGTCGCTAGTAGTCAGTAGAGGAACTGCAGCCTCTAGTGGTCGGTAGAGGAACTGCAGCCTCTAGTGGTCGGTAGAGGAACTGCAACCTCTAGAGGTCGGTAGAGGAACTGCAGCCTCTAGTGGTCGGTAGAGGAACTGCAGCCTCTAGTGGTCGGTAGAGGAACTGCAGCCTCTAGAGGTCGGTAGAGAACTGCAGCCTCTAGTGGTCGGTAGAGGAAACTGCAGCCTCTAGTGGTCGGTAGAGGAACTGCAGCCTCTAGTGGTCGGTAGAGGAACTGCAGCCTCTAGTGGTCTGCAGCCTCTAGTGGTCGGTAGAGGAACTGCAGTCTCTAGTGGTCGGTAGAGGAACTGCAGCCTCTAGTGGTCGGTAGAGGAAATGCAACCTCTAAGAGGTCTGTAGAGGAACTGCAGTCTCTAGTGGTCGGTGGAGGAACGGCAGCCTCTAAGAGGTCGGTAGAGGAACTGCAGCCTCTAGTGGTCGGCGGAGGAACTGCAGCCTCTAGTGGTCGGTAGAGGAACTGCAGCCTCTAGTGGTCGGTAGAGGAACTTCAGCCTCTAGTGGTCGGTGGAGGAACTGCAGCCTCTAGTGGTCGGTAGAGGAACTGCAGCCTCTAGTAGTCGGTAGAGGAACTGCAGCCTCTAGTGGTCGGCGGAGGAACTGCAGCCTCTAGTGGTCAGTAGAGGAACTGCAGCCTCTAGTGGTCGGTAGAGGAACTGCAGCCTCTAGTGGTCGGTAGAGGAACTGCAGCCTCTAGTGGTTGGTAGATGAACTGCAGCCTCTAGTGGTTGGTAGATGAACTGCAGCCTCTAGTGGTTGGTAGATGAACTGCAGCCTCTAGTGGTCGGTAGAGGAACTGCAGCCTCTAGTGGTCGGCGGAGGAACTGCAGCCTCTAGTGGTCAGTAGAGGAACTGCAGCCTCTAGTGGTCGGTGGAGGAACTGCAGCCTCTAGTGGTCGGTAGAGGAACTGCAGCCTCTAGTGGTCGGTAGAGGAACTGCAGCCTCTAGTGGTTGGTAGATGAACTGCAGCCTCTAGTGGTCGGTAGAGGAACTGCAGCCTCTAGTGGTCGGTGGAGCTCACCTCTTTGGCCAGTCTACGGGCTTCATAATAGGGTCTGGCCTTCTCGATGCAAGTACCGAGCTGGGATCCCTGGGAGTTGAGCTTCCGGGCCGAATCGGTGAGAATCCTCCGGTAGCTGGACCGTGCATCCTGAGGAGAGAACGAAGACGTCTGGAGTCAGTCTGTAATGGACCACGAAGCTGCAACCATTTAAGTGACCAGCAGAAGATAGTTACTCAGAACTTTCTTAGCATCTTCATTTCCTTAGTTTCTCCACCAGCGGACCATCAGGTCCAGTTAAACCACTAAAATATGAGCTTATTTACAAACGTCAACGTCTCCTGGTGGCTAATTGGTTTCAAATGTGGTCCAATGTGGACGTGAATGAGTCCATCACGTTTCATGAATCATCCATAAAAAGCTGAAATTTTACAAAGTCAATACTTTAAAAAAGTTGCAATATTAAGTTAAAAAGTTGAGGTTTTGTAGGCGTCATGATTTTCTGTGGCTAAATTCTCTCGTTTTGATTTTATTAGCGAAAGTCAATATTTTATAACAAAACATTACAAGATTTACTTTAAAAGTTATTACTTTCCAGTAACGTCGATAGAAGTTACAATTTTATGACAGAAAGTTGAGATTTGACATTAAAAAGTCACTTTTGATTAATTTGAGATTTTGATGGCAAAAAGGTTGCCGCAATTTTTTGTCGTGATTTGTGACAAGATATTGTGATGAGCTACAGGACATAAGTTTAACAAAACTCATGATTTTGGACATAAAGTTATGGTTTTATGGAGGTATATTATATCTGAGTGTAAATATTTGACATTTGAGCGAGGGGGCTCTTTTCAGCACGTGGCCCCAGAAATCTCTGCTCGGCCCTGGCGGGCTCCAGCCTCCACATCTGCTCACATCCAGCTGCAGCTCCAGCCTGTTGATCTCCTCGCTGGCCTGGTTCAGGTGCTCCAGCTCCTCCTGTCACCGGGACGGAGGACAGTCGGTGAGAGAAGCACCAACACCGGTGAAAATAAAAAACACACTGTTTTTAACGTGCCTGAATTCTCGGGTCCAACTCCTCCTCGTATCTACCGGCTTGTTCCTCCTCCTCCCCGGCTCCAACGCGATCCTCCACCTCTCCGTCGTCCCCGCACCGCGCCCCGTTCTCCGCGGGCTCCTCGGCTCCGCCGTCTAGCTTCGGAGCGGCGGCGCTCCCTTCTCCGCCCTTCGCCTCCTCCCCCGGCGTCTCCTCCCGTCGACAGGCCGCTCCAGGGCATCTCGCGCCGGCAGGAATCTCACGCGAGGTCCCAGGCTCCATTAGCGGCCTGTCGCTGGTTTAGCGTTTTGCTCCGGCTGCTTTTTAGATAAGTTGTCTTTGTTTCCGCCAGCGAGCCGCCGGAAAACTCACATTTATTCCTCCAGCTTCAAATGTGACCTGTGACAGCAGCAGAGCACCATGTCGGTGCCTCTGGACGCCCCCGCCGCCCCGCAGCCTGACTGCAGTCAGACGGCTCCGGTCCCCGT
Source organism: Hirundichthys speculiger (assembly GCA_018398805.1). NCBI lineage: Eukaryota > Metazoa > Chordata > Actinopteri > Beloniformes > Exocoetidae > Hirundichthys > Hirundichthys speculiger. The sequence continues at coordinate 26,937 of JAGFBZ010000273.1, read as the reverse complement.
CACAGCGTTACCGCCCGCTGGTTCGGCTCTGTGACTCGTCTGGACCACCGGACCCGGTCCCGCTTGGGTCAGACGCAGATGCTGCTTTGGAGCTTTTTGGGGACCCGATGCAACTTTGTCTCTGGGGGCCCCTAGTGTGAAGGGGGACTTTAAACCCCTGAACGTGATTTAATAAAAATTAATCTGTTATATTCTAACAAGCAGAGTAGATCTATGAATCTAAACTTCAAGTTGAGCAGATCTAGGTAATTAGAAAATTAAAAAAAATTTAATCTTTCAAGTTAAAAAAAAAAAAAAAAAAAATTTCTTCGAGTAGGATTTAATATTATAATTTTAGTTAGACAACTTGTATTGTAATTGATGCTGTACAAATAAAGTTGAATTGAACTAAATTGAAAGACAAAATTCTGAAATTGTGACTTTATAAAAGCCACAAATTTGGAAGAGAACGATCAGAAATCGCAACTTAAAAAACACATCTGGAATAGAAAATGCAAAGTCTAACATTTGTAAATACTAAAGACAGAAAAATTCAGACATGTAACATTGAGGAGCTCTGGTCCCGATGAGGACGTCTTGTCCCGATGAGGACGTCTGGTCCCGATGAGGACGTCTGGTCCCGATGAGGAGCTCTGGTTCCGATGAGGCGCTCTGGTCCCGATGAGGACGTCTTGTCCTGATGAGGAGGTCTGGTTCCGATGAGGAGGTCTGGTCCCGATGAGGAGCTCTGGTCCCGATGAGGACGTCTTGTCCCGATGAGGACGTCTGGTTCCGATGAGGACGTCTGGTCCCGATGAGGACGTCTGGTCCCGATGAGGAGGTCTGGTACTGATGAGGAGGTCTGGTCCTGATGAGGAGGTCTGGTCCTGATGAGGACGTCTGGTTCCGATGAGGACGTCTGGTCCCGATGAGGAGCTCTGGTCCCAATGAGGAGCTCTGGTCCCGATGAGGACGTCTGGTCCTGATGAGGACGTCTGGTCCTGATGAGGACGTCTGGTCCTGATGAGGAGGTCTGGTCCTGATGAGGAGGTCTGGTCCAGATGAGGAGGTCTTGTCCCAATGAGGAGGTCTTGTCGCGATGAGGAGGTCTGGTCCTGATGAGGAGGTCTGGTCTGGTCCTGATGAGGAGGTCTGGTCCTGGTGGGGAGGTCTGGTCCTGATGAGGAGGTCTGGTACTGAAGAGGAGGTCTGGTCCTGATGAGGAGGTCTGGTCCTGATGAGGAGGTCTGGTCCAGATGAGGAGGTCTTGTCCCAATGAGGAGGTCTTGTCGTGATGAGGAGGTCTGGTCCTGATGAGGAGGTCTGGTCTGGTCCTGATGAGGAGTTCTGGTCCTGATGAGGAGGTCTGGTCCTGGTGAGGAGGTCTGGTCCTGATGAGGACGTCTGGTACTGAAGAGGAGGTCTGGTCCTGATGAGAACGTCTGGTACTGAAGAGGAGGTCTGGTCCTGATGAGGAGGTCTGGTCCTGATGAGGAGGTCTGGTCCAGATGAGGAGGTCTTGTCCCAATGAGGAGGTCTTGTCGCGATGAGGAGGTCTGGTCCTGATGAGGAAGTCTGGTCTGGTCCTGATGAGGAGGTCTGGTCCTGATGAGGAGGTCTGGTCCTGATGAGGAAGTCTGGTCTGGTCCTGATGAGGAGGTCTGGTCCTGATGAGGAAGTCTGGTCCCGATGAGTAGAGCCCTATGGAATCCGCGATCACGGAATCGCGGACGGAATCACGGAATTGGAGATTAAAAACGGAATTCACTTTAAATGCACAATATAAAAGAACTGAACGGCAATTTGCGTAAAAGTTTTCTCTTTTTTTTTTCTCCCGGACTAAAAGGAACTTTTCTTTCGAGAAAATGTTCCAAGAGGGTTCACGAAAAGGTGGGGACATTCTAGCTTCTCTGCCCCCGCTTTCCTCATCATAGAAAAAAAAACACGTCGAAGCGGCAACCGAGAAACCGGCGAAGAAGCAAAGTGTAACATATTGTGTTGAATAACACTGGTTCATTTAGTGCTTTGCTTTTCTACCTATAGTCTGTTGTCCCTGTTGAGTTCCCGTAGTCCTGCTCTGTGAAGCGACAAATAAACAAGAGGTCCGCTCGCTAACAACGTTGTCTGGAGTACAATATATTACATGGTGTCAGAAGTCTGTCAAGAACAGAAAAAACAATGGCAACCTCTCAGTTTGAACATCCGAAAATAGACTGGGACGCTCCGGATCTGTATCAGGAGTTTGAAAGGTTCAGGAGTCACGTCACGTTTGTATTTGACGGTCCCCTCTCGGAGCTAGAAGCTAAAAAACAAGCCGGCTGGCTAGGAACGTGGATCGGCGAACAAGGCAGAGACATCTACAAGACATTAACCTGGGCTGACGGCGAAAAAGGAGATCCGGTTAAGGTACTGGATAAATTTGCCGGCTACATACGGCCGAGGAAAAATAAACGGATAGCCAGACATCGTTTCAAACAAAGGAAACAAGGCTCGACTGAAAGTTTCGACAACTTTGTGAAGGATTTGAGGCTCATATTAATGGATTGTGAGTACGCTGACCCAGACGACGTGTTAATTGATGCAATCATCGCGGGAGTGAGAGAAAAGCGAGTCCAAGAAAGACTGCTGGACAGAGGTGAGGATCTGACGCTAGCCAAAGCTCTAGAAATCTCCCAGCAGTTTGAAATGTCACAGAGACAAATGAAAATCGTCAGAGAAGATGATTCACAAGTATCTGTTGTGTCTTCTAAGACAAAATATTCTGCATCAAACAATTATGGACATAACAGAGGACAGAAAAAAAATACGTATCACAGACAAGCATCAGTCAGTCAAGCTAAACACTGCCCAAGCTGCGGTAAAGACTCGAGCCACAAGTGGAATAAAGGGCAGTGTCCAGCTAAAGGTTCAACATGTTCCTATTGCCACAAACCAAATCACTGGATGGCTGTGTGTCGCAAGCGTGCGTGCGATAAATTCAGTGAGTGTTGAGCCAGTGTTAAGTCAGGATCCACATGAGGATGAAATCCTGAGCATAAATCTGACACAGACTGATGATGCAGAAGATGATGATGAATGGACGGCATGCTTACAGATTCTGTCGCAGCAAGTGCGATTTAGATTAGATACAGGTGCCAAGTGCAACACGTTAACTCTGAACAGTTACCAGCTTCTTCAGCACACCGGTGAGCTAAAACGCTCCAACACCATCCTCCGCACCTACTCCAACCACAAGCTGAAGCCAGTTGCTGCAGTTGATCTACAGGTAAATTACAAAACCTGTGAAGTGAGTGCAGAGTTTGAAATTGTGGACATTGCACAGGAGAATGTGCTCAGTGGCACCACAGCTGCAGCTTTAGGTCTGATTGCTCGTCTCGCCTCACTGCAGACCACTACTGTAAAAAACAAGTTGAGCAGTAGTGATGTCATCACCCCAACACAGAGTGCACCTGCTGGACTGGCTGAGTTTCCAGAGCTAACACACACACCACCGGGACTCTGCCAGGTATATACAAAATCAAAATTGATCCAGATGCTGCGGGTGTGGTCCATCCTGCACGTCGCCAACCAGCTGCACTTAAAGAAAAAATAGTGGAAAAACTACATGAGATGGAAAAAGATGGACACATCACCAAAGTCGAACAGCCTACAGAGTGGGTGAGTTCCATGGTAGCCACAGTGCGAAATGGCAAAGTAAGAATCTGCATTGATCCAAGTGACTTAAATAAAGTCATTAAGAGGGAACACCACCCCATGCGCAACATAGAGGATGTTGTCTCTGCAATCCCTGGTGCCAAAGTCTTCTCAGTCTTGGACGCCAAGTCAGGATTTCTACAGATAAGACTGGATGAAGAGTCATCTCTCTCATCACAACGTTCAATACCCCGATTGGCAGGTACAGATGGCTGAGACTCCCATTTGGACTGAAATGTGCACCAGAAATTTTCCAGCGCATCATGGATGAAATGCTCGAGGGCATTGCAGGTGCTGTTAGTGTGATGGACGATATTCTTGTAGCCGCCCCCACAGTGGCGGAGCATGATGCAATTCTACGCAGAGTCGTCGAGAGAGCAACAAGCTACAATCTGAAGCTGAACTTCAGCAAGTGTCACATCCGACAGTCAGCTGTGTCATATGTAGGTCATTTAATAACAGCTCATGGACTGAAACCAGACCCAGCAAAAGTTGAAGCAGTACGCTGTATGACACCGCCAACAGACAAGGATGGTGTCCGCCGTTTCCTAGGCTTTGTCACTTATCTGTCAAAGTTCATACCAAACCTCAGTGAAGAGGATGCTCCACTGCGTCAGCTCCTCAAAGGTGACGTAGAGTTCCTGTGGCAGCCAGCACAGCAACGAGCCTTTGACAGACTCAGGGAGTTATGCACACGCCCGCCAGTGCTGAGATTTTTTGATCCAGCGAAGCCTGTGGAAATTTTCTGTGATGCTAGCAGCAGTGGGCTGGGCGCCGTCCTGCTACAGGAAAACCAGCCTGTCGCCTTCTCGTCAAGATCACTGACGGATGCAGAAACGCGCTATGCGCAAATTGAGAAGGAGATGCTCTCCATCGTACATGCCTGTGTCAAGTTTCACAACTACATATTTGGAACACATGTCACAGTTTACAACGACCACAAACCTCTCGAAAATATCTTTGAGAAATCACTGCTCTCCACCCCTATGCGCATCCAGAGAATGCGTCTGCGACTGCAGTGGTATGACTTAACTGTCAAGTACAGGAGAGGAAAGGACATGGAGTTGCCTGACACACTCTCTAGAGCACAACTTCCAGAGAAGAAGCCAGAGATTGATGGGCTAGAGTGTGTCTCCATGCTCAGCTTTGTCTCAGTTAGTGACCAGAAATACACTGAACTGCAAGAGTGCACCAAAGAGGAGCTAAGCTGTCTACAGCAAACAATACAGCGTGGCTGGCCAGAACACAGACGGGAATTGCCCATTCCTGTTCAGCCATATTGGGACTCGAGGAGCCAGCTCGTCTGTTCTGATGGAGTTATCTACAAAGGACTACGAATAGTAGTGCCCCCTTCTCTACGAGAACACATGCTCAGACTGATACACCATTCGCACTTAGGGATGGTGAAAAGCAAACAGCGAGCCCGGGAAGTGTTATACTGGCCAGGTATGAGTGCAGAAATAGAAGAAGTGGTCAGGAACTGCAGCAAGTGTGCAGACTTCCAGAATAAGCTGCCCAGACACCCATTAAAGCCAACGGAAACACCAGAGTTTCCATTTGAGAAAGTAGCATCAGATCTGTTTGAGTTTGAGGGTAAACACTACATCCTGCTTGTGGATTATTACTCAAAATTCATTGAAGTGGATGAACTGAAAGACATGCGCAGTCGCACCACCATCGAAACCCTGAAAGCACAGTTCAGCAGACATGGCATCCCAGCTACTCTGCGGACAGATAATGGTACACAATACTCCTCAGAAGAGTTCAAAGACTTCTGTGAGAGCTATGGTATCTCACACAAGACGTCGTCGCCGCACACACCACACTCAAATGGTGAAGCAGAGCGTGCAGTGCAAACCGTTAAGAGACTTTGGTGTAAAGCACCAGACAGGCACCTTGCGCTGATGGATTACAGAACAACTCCGCTTGAGCAAGTAGGCCTGTCACCTGCTCAGCTCCTTATGGGCAGGAGGCCTCGCAATAAACTACCTACTGCTCGCATCCTGCTGGCGCCAAAAGCATATGACCCCCTCAAAGTCAAGCACCTGCTGGACAAAACCAAGGACAGTCAAAAGTTCTACTACGACCGCAAGAGAGCAGGTAAACCCCCTGTTGCCCTTAAGCCTGGAGATGAGATCAGGATGCAGCCGTATCCTGGCAACAACAGGTGGTCCCCTGGAGTTGTAGTGAAACAACACAGTGCACCGCGATCATATGTTGTGGACTGTGGAGACACAGAGTACCGCCGCAACAGTCAACACCTTCGTAGAAGCACTGCAGCCGCCAACCAACCTCGGCACTGGATACGTGCTGAACCATGGACTGAGCCGGCAGAGCCACCTGAGAAGGAGCAGCAACCTTCAGCTCCTAATGTTCTGCCTCGCTCTCCGCCCAAAGCAACTGTGAGCCCCACTCGAGCCCAGCCAGCTGGACAGTTCACTACCAGGCTGGGCAGAGTTGTGAAGCCTCCTGATAGACTGAATCTGTAATTGATTGTGTTGATAAATTAGTTTACATTAAGACAGTGAAGAGATACTAATAGCACCTTCCTAGTTACTGTGTGAAGTTTATTACAAAGCTGTTTCATTGCTTTCTATTTGCAACTGAGTTAAGAAGCTACAGGTACTACTACTATAGACTGAATATTGAAGTTTGTTTACTTGAATTGAGATTTGTTTATCTGGAAACCTAAAGGTACAGTTAAAGGTTAAACAGTATAAGAGTCAGTTTTATGTTAACTTTTAAGTGCAATATATAAAGATGTTTCTTTTCTGAGAAAGGGAGATGTAACATATTGTGTTGAATAACACTGGTTCATTTAGTGCTTTGCTTTTCTACCTATAGTCTGTTTGTCCCTGTTGAGTTCCCGTAGTCCTGCTCTGTGAAGCGTGACAAATAAACAAGAGGTCCGCTCGCTAACAACGTTGTCTGGAGTACAATATATTTGCGCATGTGGCGCTGCGTTTGGGCTGCTATATGGCTCTAGCAGTTACATGTAACGATTCCTCAGCTGGAAATCTTAGCGTTCATAGAGAAATGTCATGGAAGCCGCGGTCAGTCGTCTCTGAATACTCTCCCTCATGCACAATCTCGCTCAGGCACGGATTGTGGTGAAAGGGCGGCGCTTTTTAGAGCCGATTTGAGCCTAAACTCTGCACATAACCTGCTCCGGACCAGGTTAAGATTGCAGAGTAAGTTACCATGGTGATCTAGCCAGGTTAAAAGAGAGCCACCTTCGTGGTACCGGAAATCCTGGCTTTAGACTCAACATACCTCGCTAACCCTCTAATCTCGCTTCGTAGTATACCCCTCAGGTCTTAAAAGTTATTTCTTTTACAACGTCGCGAAGATAAACAGAGCTGATTGCATTCTGACTCGTTGCTCCGGTAGCGCGGTGTCACGTGACAGTGTCAGACTGATCCTGAACTCACCACTAAGAGAGCTTGATCAGAACAGCCCGAGGGGTATACTACGAAGCAAGATCGACACAGCCAGGCTTTCTTTGGGTGAGCTGGCTTAACAAACCTGAAACTCGCGATCAGAGATAACTGGTACCACGACGGTGGTTATCAACTATCTTTGTTAACCGCGGCTTTCTGCTTTCTGCTCTGTGCGCGTTCACACGAAAGGGGGCGTTTGACGCGTCATTTGACGCCTCTTCCGGATAAAATGGATAGATGGCGGTCCGTATATTTCAGTCAGGAGGAGCAGGTTTTAATAATGCAGGGCTATGAGGATTTCAAAGAAATCTTTACGGCCAAAAGCAACACTGTTGGTGCGAATAAAGCCAGAGAGGAGTGCTGGCAAAAAATTGCAGATCGTGTAAATTCGTAATGTGACAGTGTGAGGTCCTGTCACTGACCTCCGATTGATCACGTGTCCTGGCTACATGGCTCAGGGGATATGCCTTTGGCTGACTGGCAATTATGCGTGACTTTCACCCGGGAGTCTGTAGATCAAACCCCGCCTGGGTCCTCTGTAGTGTTTCTTGCCACAGTAAATTATGTTTATTTCACCACTTAATGCACCTTAATTAATCTCCCTCCCTCTTTTAGAGCGCTTAAACTTTAAACTTAATGCAGCAGATTTAAACATTATGTAGGTCTGACTGTCCCATTATGGATGATAAATAAAAATCACTTTAGTTTTTTGCTAAATCTATGTGAAATTAATTTAAGATTTAATATTATCTGTGATACCAATATACGTTCACCGGCCACTTTAATAGGTACCCTATCACCCTCGGGAATCTACGAATTATATTACAACATTTCACATGAAATTCCACGTCACATTGATTATCAATATAATGGACTATTAATTTATGTTACCTGCGATTTAGTAAAACGCTTCTTTTATTTGAAGCGTGGGCAGATGGCCAGGGAATACTACAAACATATTCAGCAGTTCAGTAAGAGCAAGTACAACCTTTATTCCAGTATTCTGGCTCAGATTTTCTGCATCACCAACTGAATGCATGTAGGTTCCCGCGGAACGCAAAGAAACACACACCGTTTGCGCTACTGTGAGCGCACGGCTGCGTTTGGTGGCGCTGCCAATATATGGCTCTAGCAGATTACAAATGTAACGTATTCCCTCAGCTGGAAATCTCTAGCGTTCATAGAGAATATGGTCATGGGAAGCCAGCGGATCAGTCCGGTCTCTGAATACTCTCCCTCCATTGCACAATCCTGGCGCTCAGGTCAACGGGATTGGGTGAAAGTGAAAGGGTGGCGCTTTTTAGAGCCGATTTGAGCCTAAACTCTGCACATAACCTGCTCCGGACCAGGTTAAGTTTGCAGAGTAAGTTACCATGGTGATCTAGCCAGGTTGAAAGAGAGTCACCTTCGTGGTACCGGAAATCCTGGCTTTAGACTCAACATACCTCGCTAACCCTCTAATCTCGCTTCGTAGTATACCCCTCCGGTGTCGATAGTAAAAATGCGTCGGAACAACCCGTTACGTCCTTCCGTCTCTGGTGGACGGCTGCAACAAACCACATTATCATTTGCAGCAGTAGTTAAGACAACAGAAGGACAAGGAACGAGGAAGGGGGAAGGTGAGAATTTAAGGAGGACAATATGAGAATGAGTTGAATGAGTGTGGTGTGTGTGTGTGAGCGTGCGTGTGTGTGCGTGTGTGTGGTGTTAGCCTCTGGTCACTATTTTTCAGAAAAATTGTAGTATCATTAGTGAGTTGGCTAATTGCTAGCTGTCTAGAACCTTCAGTTTTTCAAAATTAGTATTTTTAATGAGAATTGAAAGCATTTCTGCTTCTATAATAAAGAGTAAAGGAGATATAGGACATCATTGCTTAATACCTTTACCTACAAAGAATCTTGGGCATGTACCCTGTGGTAGTATGACTGTACTATTTGTATCTCTAAATTCATTTTATCACATTAATGAAGTTTCCACCAAAGCCAAATATTTCTAACGTATTGAAAATAAATTTGTGTTCAATTGTATCGAATGCTTTAAAAAAAATCTAAAAATAAAATAAAACCATCTTCTTCAATTAAGTGATTGTACTCCAGCAAGTCAAGCACAAGTCGTATATTGTTATGAATTGAACGACCTTTTATAAACCCAGATGCATATCTGAAATGCTTTGAGTGATGCCAGATTTCAACCTGTTTGCATATATGAGTTAAAATTTTATAATCACTATTGAGTAAAGTTATAGGTCTAAGGTTGTCAATTACTTTATGTTCTTTCCCAGGTTTAGGGATGAGTGATTATTCCTTGTTTCATTGTGGTTGGCAGGGTGTGGGATTCAAATATTTCTCCAACCATATTAAAAAAGAGATATTTAAGATGTTCCCAAAAATGTCTATAAAAACTGCTTGTTAGACCATCTGATTCTGGAGATTTATCCAATGCTAAGCAATTCATAGCTTTTTCCACCTCTGCCATATTATTTGCCTCACAAACATCTTTGAAACACTCATTGATGTTGGGGGTCCATTCTTTAACATGCTCAAAGAACGCCTCAGCATCTGGAGATGAATAAGATCAGTACAATTTACTGTAGAATTTGAAGGTTTCTTTACAGATCAAATTTGGGTCAGTGCATTCTTGACCATCTATTAGTAAGGTTCTAATAGCATTACGTTCTTGTTTTCTCTTTTCCAGTCTACACTAAGGACTAAATGTCAACTGAATTCATGATTACATGTGTCTTATGCCTACTGTCTATTGTGTATTCTTTATATCATTACAGTTTTTTTTTCTTTTTTTAATCATTACAGTTAATGGTGAGAAACCTCTTCAAAAAAGCCCAGGAGTAAAGCTGTTCCATTGTTCCATCCCCACCGACAAACCACACGAACACACCCACACACACAATTCAATAGTTATAATGTATAAAATAAAAGTGTCATTAGCACCTCTGATCTGTTTTTGTTTTATCTGATTTTATGTAAATCATTTATTTTTGGGGGGGTTGACCTCTGTATTTGAAAAATCCTGGCTACGGCCTTGCCCGTCCATCCGTCTGTCAGATACCTTTAATGCTACGTTTAATGCTACATTTGATGCTATGTTTAATGCTACCTTTAATGCTACATTTAATGCTACGTTAATGCTACCTTTAATGGTACATTTAATGTATTTAGTGCAAATTATTGAGTGGGTTATTGAGGAGTCGGTGTGATGTGTTTTGGGCAGCAGCTGAAAGCGTGGGTCTTGGCCTGCTGACCCGCAGCTGACTAAACTGTCTACTGGGACCTGAACGTCTCCTCTCTGGTGGGAGGAGCCTGAGCTGGTTCTGAGGTTGAGAGGTACCAGCTAGACCTCAACACAGCCTGGACTCTGGAACCAGTCTCCTCCAGAGATAGGGTTAGGGTTAGGGTTAGGATCTTTTAGCCCCCCAGCTTGGAGCCTGGACGTTGGGGTTTCCTCCAGTAGATGAGAGGGTAGCTTCCCTGCTACTTCAGGTCGGGGGAGGGGCTCTGACTGTCATCTGTGGTTATGAATGACAGTTCAGAGGACCCAGCCTTCTTGGAGTCCTTGGTGGGGGTCCTGGAAAGTCCCCCTAATGGGGACTCCTTTATCCTGCTGGGGGACTTCAGTGATCAGGTGGTCAGTGACAGTGGTACCTGGGGTGGGGGGGGTTGGAGGAACGGCCTCTCTGATCTGAACCAGAGGTGTTTAGTTGTTGGACTTCTGTTCTGGTCACAGTTTGTCCAGAACAAACGCCAGGTTCAAACATCAGAGTCCAAAAATGCAGGTGGCATCAGGACACTCTTGACTGTCCTGAGGGAGGTGGAGGACATTGAGTCTGAATGGTCCATGTTCTCCACCTCCATTGCTGAAGCAGCTGACCGGAGCCGTGGCTGGAAGGTTGTTGGTTCCTGCCGTGGCGGCAATGTTTATTTATCTTTAACCGTCAAAGACAAGAACAGCAGCAGAAATAAAGCAGATGTTTCTTTAAATATTTTGTTGTCCCTCTAGACCACAGGTGTCAAACTGATCCGTTAAAGGTTCGTGTGACTGCAGGTTTCTGTTCCAACCAGCATCACAGCTGACTGGTTTTAGTCAACTAGTCTTCACTGAAGGTCTGAACCAGTTCAGTTGATTGAATGAAACCAGTCAGCTGTGATGCTGGTTGGAACAGAAACCTGCAGCCAGACGGGCCTTTAACGGATCAGTTTGAGACCACTAATCCAGAACCTCTGCAGGTGAAGCAAATAAAGATGACAGAGTCTCAGAAACAGAACATTAAATTCATTCTTCATCACACCTCAGCAGGTCCGGCTGCAGGTTCAGGTTCAGGTTCAGGTTCAGGGTTAGACTTGAACCCTGGTGTGTTTTTTAGTCCCAACAGTGTCGTTAACTGGTGCCCTTTTCTGTCAAAAATGTAAAACTTTATAAAAGGACCAGATATCTGTTCCAGCAGCAGGTCAGAGCTCATCCTTCACTCTGACTGGTTCTCCTGGTCTCCAGGTCTGGTCTCCAGGTCTGGTCTCCAGATCTGGTCTCCAGGTCTGGTCTCCTGGTCTGGTCTCCAGATCTGGTCTCCAGATCTGGTCTCCTGGTCTGGTCTCCTGGTCTGGTCTCCTGGTCTGGTCTCCAGATCTGGTCTCCTGGTCTGGTCTCCAGGTCTGGTCTCCAGGTCTGGTCTCCTGGTCTGGTCTCCAGATCTGGTCTCCTGGTCTGGTCTCCTGGTCTGGTCTCCAGATCTGGTCTCCTGGTCTGGTCTCCTGGTCTGGTCTCCAGGTCTGGTCTCCTGGTCTGGTCTCCAGATCTGGTCTCCGGTCTGGTCTCCAGGTCTGGTCTCCAGGTCTGGTCCTCTGGTCTCCTGGTCTGGTCTCCAGATCTGGTCTCCTGGTCTGGTCTCCTGGTCTGGTCTCCAGATCTGGTCTCCTGGTCTGGTCTCCAGGTCTGGTCTCCAGGTCTGGTCTCCTGGTCTGGTGTCCAGATCTGGTCTCCAGGTCTGGTCTCCACGTCTGGTCTCCTGGTCTGGTCTCCAGGTCTGGTCTCCTGGTCTGGTCTCCAGATCTGGTCTCCTGGTCTGGTCTCCTGGTCTGGTCTCCAGGTCTGGTCTCCAGGTCTGGTCTCCAGGTCTGGTCTCCTGGTCTGGTCTCCAGATCTGGTCTGGTCTGGTCTGGTCTCCTGGTCTGGTCTCCAGGTCTGGTCTCCTGGTCTGGTCTCCATATCTGGTCTGGTCTGGTCTCCAGGTCTGGTCTCCAGGGTCTGGTCTCCGGTCTGGTCTCCTGGTCTGGTCTCCAGATCTGGTCCTGGGTCCTGGTCTCCTGGTCTGGTCTCCTGGTCTGGTCTCCAGGTCTGGTCTCCAGGTCTGGTCTCCAGGTCTGGTCTCCTGGTCTGGTCTCCAGATCTGGTCTCCTGGTCTGGTCTCCTGGTCTGGTCTCCAGGTCTGGTCTCCTGGTCTGGTCTCCAGATCTGGTCTCCTGGTCTGGTCTCCAGGTCTGGTCTCCAGGTCTGGTCTCCAGGTCTGGTCTCCTGGTCTGGTCTCCAGATCTGGTCTCCTGGTCTGGTCTCCTGGTCTGGTCTCCTGGTCTGGTCTCCAGGTCCCATCGTCTCCTGGACCCGTTGGTCCCGTTGGTCCCGTTGGTCCCGTTGGTCCCGTTGGTCCCGTTGGTCCCGTCGTCTCCTGGACCTGTTGGTCCCGTTGGTCCCGTTGGTCCCATCGTCTCCTGGTCCCGTTGGGCCCGTTGGTCCCATCATCTCCTGGACCCATTGGTCCCGTCGTCTCCTGGAACCGTTGGTCCCGTCGTCTCCTGGACCCGTTGGTCTCGTTGGTCCCGTCGTCTCCTGGACCCGTTGGTCCCGTCGTCTCCTGGACCTGTTGGTCCCGTTGGTCTCGTTGGTCTTGTTGGTCTCGTTGGTCCCGTCGTCTCCTGGACCAGTTGGTCCCGTCATCTCCTGGACCCGTTGGTCCCGTCGTCTCCTGGACCTGTTGGTCCCCTTGGTCCCATCGTCTCCTGGACCCGTTGGTCCCGTTGGTCCCGTTGGTCCCGTTGTCTCCTGGACCTGTTGGTCCCGTTAGTCCCGTTGGTCCCATCGTCTCCTGGTCCCGTTGGTCCCGTTGGTCCCATCGTCTCCTGGACCCGTTGGTCCCGTCGTCTCCTGGACCTGTTGGTCCCATCGTCTCCTGGACCTGTTGGTCCCGTTGGTCCCATCGTCTCCTGGACCTGTTGGTCCCGTTGGTCCCATCGTCTCCTGGACCCGTTGGTCCCGTTGGTCCCGTTGGTCCCGTTGGTCCCGTTGTCTCCTGGACCTGTTGGTCCCGTTAGTCCCGTTGGTCCCATCGTCTCCTGGTCCCGTTGGTCCCGTTGGTCCCATCGTCTCCTGGACCCGTTGGTCCCGTCGTCTCCTGGACCTGTTGGTCCCATCGTCTCCTGGACCCATTGGACCAGTTGTCTCCTGGACCCGTTGGTCACGCCGTCTCCTGGACCAGTTGGTCCTGTCGTCTGCTGGACCTGTTGGTCCCGTCGTCTCCTGGACCCGTTGGTCCTGTTGGTATCATCGTCTCCTGGACCCGTTGGTCCCGTTGGTCCCGTTGGTCCCGTTGGTCCCGTCGTCTCCTGGACCCGTTGGTCCCGTCGTCTCCTGGACCCGTTGGTCTCGTTGGTCTCGTTGGTCTCGTTGGTCCCGTCGTCTCCTGGATACGTTGGTCTCGTTGGTCTCGTTGGTCCCGTCGTCTCCTGGACTTGTTGGTCCCGTCGTCTCCTGGACCCATTGGTCCCTTTGGTCTCGTTGTTCTTGTTGGTCTTGTTGGTCCTGTCGTCTCCTGCACCAGTTTGTCCCGTCGTCTCCTGGACCAGTTGGTCCCGTCGTCTCCTGGACCAGTTGGTCCCATCATCTCCTGGACCCGTTGGTCCCATCGACTCCTGGAACAGTTGGTCCCGTCGTCTCCTGGACCAGTTTGTCCTGTCATCTCCTGGACCCGTTGGTCCCATCGTCTCCTGGACCAGTTGGTCCCATTGGTCCCATCGTCTCCTGCACCAGTTGGTCCCGTCATCTCCTGGACCAGTTGGTCCCATTGGTCCTGTCGTCTCCTGCACCAGTTGGTCCCGTCGTCTCCTGGACCCATTGGTCCCATCGTCTCCTGGACCCATTGATCCCGTCGTCTCCTGGACCAGTTTGTCCCTCAGCAGGTTTAGGATCAGGACCAGTTTAATGAGGAGGTCCAACACCCTGCAACTCCACCAGGAAACTAACAAACCAGAGATCTTTCTTTGATCTGTCCGTCCTCATCCTCAGTCCATCCTCATCTGTCCATCCTCTGTTCTCATCTGTCTGTTCTTGTCTGTCTGTCATCGTCTGTCCCTCCTCATCTGTCCGTCCTCATCTGTCCATCCTCTGTTCTCATCTGTCTGTTCTTGTCTGTCTGTCATCGTCTGTCCCTCCTTATCTGTCCGTCCTCCATCCGTCATCATCCGTTCTCGTCTGTCCATCCCACCTCTTCTGTCTGTCCTCCCTTCTCATCCGTCCCTCCTCATCCGTCTCTCCTCGTCCGTCCCTCCTTGTCCTTCGTCCTCGTCTGTCCCTCCTCGTCCTTCGTCCTCGTCTGTCCCTCCTCGTCTGTTTGTCCTCGTCCGTCCCTCCTCATCCTTCGTCCTCGTCTGTCCCCCTTTGTCTCTGTCCTTGTCCGTCCCTCCTTGTCCTTCATCCTCATCTGTCTCTCCTCATCTGTCCTCGTCCTTCCCCAGCTCTGTGAATCCATCCCCCTGCTAGGCGTCAGTGCAGCGTCCGTCCCTCCTCATCTCTCTGTCCTCATCTGTCCCCGTCCGTCCCCAGCTCTGTGAATCCGTCCCCCTGCTAGGCGTCAGTGCAGCGTCCGTCCCTCCTCATCTCTCTGTCCTCGTCTGTCCCCGTCCGTCCCCAGCTCTGTGAATCCGTCCCCCTGCTAGGCGTCAGTGCAGCGTCTGTCCCTCCTCATCTCTCTGTCCTCGTCTGTCCCCGTCCGTCCCCAGCTCTGTGAATCCGTCCCCCTGCTAGGCGTCAGTGCAGCGTCCGTCCCTCCTCATCTCTCTGTCCTCGTCTGTCCCCGTCCGTCCCCAGCTCTGTGAATCCGTCCCCCTGCTAGGCGTCAGTGCAGCGTCCGTCCCTCCTCGTCTCTCTGTCCTCGTCTGTCCCCATCCATCCCCAGCTCTGTGAATCCGTCCCCCTGCTAGGCATCAGTGCAGCGTCCGTCCCTCCTCATCTCTCTGTCCTCGTCTGTCCCCATCCGTCTCCAGCTCTGTGAATCCGTCCCCCTGCTAGGCGTCAGAGCAGCATCCGTCCCTCCTCGTCTCTCTGTCCTCGTCTGTCCCCGTCCGTCCCCAGCTCTGTGAATCCGTTCCCCTGCTAGGTGTCAGTACAGCTTCCGTCCCTCCTTGTCTCTGTGTCCTCGTCTGTCCCCGTCCGTCCCCAGCTCTGTAAATCCGTCCCCCTGCTAGGCGTCAGTGCAGCGTCCATCCCTCCTCGTCTCTCTGTCCCCATCCGTCCCCAGCTCTGTGATTCCGTCCCCCTGCTAGGCGTCAGAGCAGCGTCCGTCCCTCCTCATCTCTCTGTCCTCGTCTGTCCCCGTCCGTCCCCAGCTCTGTGAATCCGTCCCCCTGCTAGGCATCAGTGCAGCGTCCATCCCTCCTCGTCTCCCTGTCCTCGTCTGTCCCCGTCCGTCCCCAGCTCTGTGAATCCGTCCCCCTGCTAGGCGTCAGTGCAGCGTCCGTCCCTCCTCGTCTCTCTGTTCTCGTCTGTCCCCATCTGTCCCCAGCTCTGTGAATCTGTCCCCCTGCTAGGCGTCAGTGCAGCGTCCGTCCCTCCTCGTCTCTTTGTCCTCGTCTGTCCCCGTCCGTCCCCAGCTCTGTGAATCCGTCCCCCTGCTAGGCGTCAGAGCAACGTCCGTCTCTCCTCGTCTCTCTGTCCTCGTCTATCCCCGTCCGTCCCCAGCTCTGTGAATCCGTCCCCCTGCTAGGCGTCAGTGCAGCGTCCGTCCCTCCTCGTCTCTCTGTCCTAGTCTGTCCCCATCCATCCCCAGCTCTGTGAATCCGTCCCCCTGCTAGGCGTCAGTGCAGCGTCCGTCCCTCCTCGTCTCTCTGTCCTAGTCTGTCCCCATCCATCCCCAGCTCTGTGAATCCGTCCCCCTGCTAGGCGTCAGTGCAGCGTCTGTAGAAGTGGAAGTGGTAGTCAGTGAAGAGCGATCCAGGGTAGTGACGGTCGGTGCTGCAGTCAGCTTGACCCTGAAGACGCAGACGGAGATGATGATCAACACGGATCTGAACACGGATCTGAACACCAACGATAGTTGAATCACCTGAAGTCAACTTTATCAGAATAAAAACGTAGCTGCTAATTCAGCCCACAGACTGAAACTGGTCCTGAACTCATCTTTAAGGACGTCTGTCTCTCAGCTGTTATAAAAAGCTTTGGTTTAGTTTCTTACAGCCACTGCAGAGCAGAAGTGATATGAGCTGTGATACAGACGAGCCACGTGAAGATGCCACTGATGCTCCCCCTGCAGGCGGAAACACAAAAAAACCAGACAGAAAATATCAGAAGAATGTGTCCATGCTTTTATCTAGACTAGACTACTGTAACGCTGTCCTGACAGGTCTCCCTAATGTTGTGGAACAAACTCCCAGAAACCGGCAGGTCTGCTGAAACTCTCAGCAGTTTTAAATCAAGGTTAAAAACCTTTTATTTGCCACATTTTATCAAAACAGTTAACTATTTTTCTTGCATTTCATCTACGTGTTTAATTCCTTTTTTTTTAATCAAAAACAACTGTTGATTAACTTTTTTCATTTTATTATTTTATCTTCTTTTTATTTCCACCTGTTTTAATGTACTTTTTAATGCTCTGTAATGCTAATATTTTATGTAAAGCACCTTAAATTGTCTTGTACACTAAATGTGCTACAAATAAACCTATTATTTATGGCTGAATTTTTGTGTTTCCATGTGTATTTTTTATATTTTTCTTATTTTCTTTGTACAGTAGTGGAGCACTTTTTCAAATATTTATCTGTATATTTTCCATGTGCTGGTTGTGTATTTACCCGTGTATTTACCTGAGTATTTCATGTGTATTACCTGTGTATTTACCTGAGTATTTCATGTGTATTACCTGAGTATTTACCTGAGTATTTCATGTGTATTACCTGAGTATTTACCTGAGTATTTGACGGGTACCTGCTGCCCAGAACCGGGTTTGCCTCCATCTGAGCAGAACAGGCTCTGGACTCGTCTAGATGACATAGATGAACCACCAACAGCTCTGTAGAGCTGAACAGGAGGAAAACAGATGTTGGGATGTTTTTCTAACTCAACTTTGACTTTAATGCTGAAAATCTTTGAATGAAGCGACTCTTAAACCACAACTGTGACTGAATCAGTGAAAACCAGTGTGAACAGAAGCATCTTACTTCATGAGCAAAGTGATTCTCATGTTGACTGGAACAAACTGGCTGATGGGAACTCTGTAGATGAACCTCTCAGGCCTGAACAACAAACCAGAACAGGGAGACTTTATTTTACATTTCATGGAAAAACAGCAAAGATCATTAAATAAGAGCAGAAATGATTTGTTCCTCTTAACGGCTCGTTAACAGAGGTGTGCAGACCTGATGACCCTGATGATCCAGTCATGTGAACCAGCTGCACTGAAGCAGGGAAACATCTAAGACCTTCAGGGCTGAGGCTCTCCAGAACCCTGACCCCTGACCTCTAACCCCTAACCCCCAACCCTGACCTCTAACCCCCAACCCTGACCTCTGACCTCCAACCCCTAACCCTGACCTCTGACCTCCAACCCCTAACCCTGACCTCTGACCTCCAACCCCTAACCCTGACCTCTGATCTCCAACCCCCAACCCTGACCTCTGACCTCCAACCCCTAACCCTGACCTCTGACCTCCAACCCCTAACCCTGACCTCTGACCTCCAACCCCTAACCCTGACCTCTAACCCCTGACTCCTCAAGGCTCATTTATACTCGAACGTCAGGTTGTCTGCGTCACCTACACAGACAACGCAGAGGTGCCCCCCCACCCTACGCAGAGACTACGCATAGACTCCCGTGCACCTCTCCAAAAAAGTAACTCGACGCAGACACTACGCAGAGAGGGGGAGGAGAGAGGAGCGAAAGGAGGCCTCTGATTGGTCAATTCTACATCCGCATTGAAAAGAGCGCATCATCGAAGAAATGAGGAAGTACCCACATCTGTACGATTCTGGTTCTCCACACTACAAAGACAGCACGTATTCTAGTAATTCATGGAGGGAGATAGCGATGAATGTGGGTCTAGATACGGCCGAGACGGCGAGGAAGTGGAAAAACACAGGAGATACGTTTAGTAAGTTTAGCTCGTTCGTGATTGTCGCTCTCGCGTTGTGGCTTGAACACAGTGGAGACCGCGTTTGGGCATAAATCCAAAATAACTGCGGCATACCGGCGACAAGATAACTGCGACACATTGCTGTGAGAGTAAACACAACCCTTAGAAGCATGATGAATTAAGCCCCCAAAAAGTACGGCAGGACTTTTTCAAACTGATCGTCCCTCTTGCGTTGTGGCTTGGAATAACATAGCGGAGACCGCGCGAGTATAAATCAAAAGTGTCTGCGTCATCTCTGACACAAGCTGACGGCGACACATTGATGCGAGAGTAAACACGGCCCTTAACCCTGACCTCTGACCTCTAACCCCGACCCCTGACCCCTGACCCGTTCTCCTGACGTTGATGTCCTTCACATAATCGATGGCGCTGACTCACCCACTCTCGTCCCTCAGGCAGTATCTGCTGTCAGTCACCTGCTGGTTCTCTTTGATGGTGAACTTGTGGATGCTGGTGTTTTTCCCTGAAACAGACGTTTCTGTCAGAATAACCTTCCATCAAAAAACTACATCCAGCTCCTCAGAACTGTGACGACAGAAAAACCACTCACAGTCTGCGTCATCGTTCAGACGGCGGTGGAGGAACTTTCCTCCGTCTGTGGAACAAAGACATCAAATATTAAAGTCATTAGATGCTCTGATGTCCAGAACTCCTTCGGTTCTGCAGGGTCCAGACCTCACAGATGTGCAGAACCCTCCAGCCACCAGGGGGCGCCACAGCGCCAGAATGAAGGCGCTGGTTCCTCCATGAAACCAGAGACTCATGAAGATGCAGAAGTTCAGGTGGTCAGAAAAAGTCAGTTTGTGAGCTGATAAAACCTGAATGTTGTTTTTTTTAAATCTGAAACTAAAGTGACTTTTCTCTTCAGGTTTGTGAGTTTAGATTCTGAATTTTGTAGTATTTCTTGTGAACATTTGCAAGTATATAAAGTCAGATCTTTTTACATTTTTCTTGTAAATTTGTGTTTATAAAGTCTGATATTCAGAAATTTTTCATGAAGTAAAAATGTATAAAGTCATAAATTCTGTGGTTTTTTGCAAGTTTGTGAGTTTATAAAGTCAGAATTTAACCCTTAAATTTCATTTATACATTTTTTTAAAATCTGAATTTCTGATCTTTTTTCTGAAACGGGTTTTTCTGTCAGAAATGTGACAATTTTTTCAGATTTTTTTCCTGCAATTTTATTCATTTATAAGTTCAATGAAAATTGGCATAAATGTTTTAAAATCAGAAATTGTGTCAATTTTAAGGTTAGAATTTCTCCTTTTTTCCTTGGTGAAGGTTTTATTAGCTTTATTCAACTATAACTTCCTCTGTCCTGTTTTCCAGATGTACAGCAGATTAATTGCATCTCCAATATCTGTTTTAAGGGTCTAATTTTTCTAATCAGGCCTCCTAACAGAGCGTCGGGTTAAATCCAGGTGTGTCCCTGTCTCTGTTGCTGCAGGTGAGTGCAGGTGCGTTACCCATCACTGAGAGGGTGACGGTCCTCGTTGAGGTTCTGGAGCTGGACTCGCTGCTGACCCCCGCTGGTGAAGGGCAGCAGTGCACCTGGTCGCAGTAGAGCAGCTCACAAAAGTCCATGTCTGGGGGTCACGGAGCAGGAGACCTGGAGGGCTGGACTGAGGGACACAATCAAGACTTCAGCTGCAGGAAGAAATGATTCCAGATCAGCAGGAAATGTTAGATGTTCCTATTCTTTAATTCTTTATTCTGTTTAAACTCATTTGAAAGAACATTTCTCAGTTTTCCTTCAAGTCACACCCCAACGTCTTGGAGGGGTCTGAGTGGGCTGGAGGCTGTTTGGAGCATTTGGTCCTGGTGGGGTCACCCAAGGGAAACTGGTCCTGGGGGACGGGCCAGACCAAGAGCTTTTCCAGAGCTACATTTCCCTCGCCCTGATGTGGGTCACTGGGGCCCCAACCTGGAGACACCACCCTGTAGGCGTCACCCATGGTTCAGCCAGCACCCAGGGTGCTGGACTGTGTCACTAACGGGGAGTCATCCTGCTGGGGGACTTCAACGCTCACGTGGTCAATGACAGCGTTACCTGGAGGATCTGAACCAGACTGGAGTTTACAGGTCCTTCTCAAAGTTTTCAGCTCCTTGAACTTTTCAACCTTTTGACACATTTCAGGCTTCAAACATAAAGATATACAATTTAATTTTTTTGTCAAGAATCAACAACCAGTGGGACACAATCATGAAGTGAAACAAAATTTATTGGATATTTTAAACTTTAGAAAATAAAAACTGACAAGTGGGGTGTGTAATATTATTGGCCTCCTTGCATTAATCCTCTGTAGCGCCACCTTCTGCTGCAGTTCCAGCTGCAGGTCTCTTGGGGTTTGTCTCTATCAGTTCAACACATCCAGAGACTAAATTCTTCCTGTAAAACAGCTGGAGCTCAGTGAGGTTGGATGGAGAGCGTTTGTGAACAGCAGTCTTCGGCTCTTTCCACAGATTCTGGACTGGATTCAGGTCTGGACTTTGACTTGGCCGTTCTAACACCTGGATACGTTTATTTGTGAACCGTTCCATTGTAGATTTGTCTTCATGTTTTGGATCATTGTCCTGTTGGGAGATAAATCTCCGTCCCAGTCTCAGGTCTTCTGCAGACTCCAACAGGTTTTCTCCCAGAATGCTCCTGTATTTGGCTCCATCCATCTTCCATCAGTTTTAACCATCTTCCCTGTCCCTGCTGGATAAAAGCAGGCCCAGACCATGATGCTGCCACCACCATGTTTGACAGTGGGGATGGTGTGTTCAGGGTGATGAGCTGTCTTGCTTTTACTCCAAACATATCGTTTTGCATTGTGGCCAGAAAGTTTGATTTTGGTTTCATCTGACCAGAGCTCCTTCTTCCACATGTTTGTTGTGTCTACCAGGTGGCTTGTGGCAAACTTTAAACCAGACTTTTTATGGATATCTTTGAGAAATGTCTTTCTTCTTGCCACTCTTCCATAAAGGCCAGATTTGTCCAGTGTAGGACTGATTGTTGTCCTCTGGACAGACTCTTCCACCTCAGCTGTAGATCAGTTCATCCAGAGTGATCATGGGCCTCTTGGCTGCATCTCTGATCAGTCTTCTCCTTGTTCCAGATGAAAGTTTAGAGGGACGGCCGGGTCTTGGTAGATCTGCAGTGGTCTGATACTTCTTCCATTTCAGTCTGGTTGCTTGCTCAGAGCTCCTTGAGATGTTTAAAGCTTGGGAAATCTTTTTGTATCCACATCCAGCTTTAAACTTCTCCACAACAGTATCTGGGACCTGCCTGGTGTGTTCCTTGGTCTTCATGATGCTCTCTGAGCTTTAACCAGAACCCTGAGACGATCACAGAGCAGGTGCATTTATACGGAGACTTGATTACACACAGGTGGATTCTATTGATCATCATCAGTCATTCAGGACAACATTGGATCATTCAGAGATCCTCACTGAACTTCTGGAGTCAGTTTGCTGCTCTGAAAGTAAAGGGGCTGAATAATATTACACGCCCCACTTTACAGTTTTTTATTTGTTAAAAAAAAGTTTAAAATATCCAATAAATTTCGTTCCACTTCACGATTGTGTCACACTGGTTGTTGATTCTTGACAAAAAAATTAGAATTTTATATCTTTGTGTTTGAAGCCTGAAATGTGTCAAAAGGTTGAAAAGTTCAAGGGGGCTGAATACTTTCGCAAGGCACTGTACTTCAAAAGGTTATTGTAAAATAGTTAATTGTTAGATTCTTCTTATAGCCCAAGCTGCTGTGGCAAGATGGTGGGGGGCAGAAATTGCCAAAAGGAGGCCAACTGTTTTTCCTTATGTGCCTAGGAAGACCCCAGGTTCTCCATCTCCATCATCAGATGACGATTTAAATTAAATTTATGGCTGTGTAATAACCTGATAAAAGTCAATGACATTTTGTCTATTTTGTTGTCAGTTTCCCTTTGATAAAAGTCCAAAAGTTGTGGCAGCCTATTAAAATTATCCAAGGTTCTGAATTAAAAAACTGTGTTGTGCCATTTATTAGCATATCATGTCATATTGTGTTTTTTTTTATTATGGCCTTGTTGCCCTGGCATTTGGCCTTTTTCCCCTCAAAAAAAAAAAAGCCCCTTTGAAGGCCAAGTGGCCTTGTCCCTCAAATCACGAAATTCCATGCCTGTCTAACCCTGTTAAAAACTTCAGAGTATCTTCCTTTTGGGAAGAGGATGTGGATGTGTACAATTCCACATAAAAATTTCTAAAGGCCTCATTTATGTCCAGTGATGATATCACAAGTCTCCCACTTTAAGACTGAACAGCAGATATCGTAGCTACGGACTCCTGTTTCTTAATATATCGTGCCAAGAGTTTGCCAGCTTTGTCCTCGGACTCAAAGTGCCTTTGTCTCACCCTGAGGAGACCAAACTCAACCTTCTGTGATATTATCCGATTATATTCATATTTAAGCTGTGTGACTATTTTTAAGTCGGGGGGGGGGGGGGGGGGGGGGGTAGTTTTGTTTTAATAAGTCTTCTGCCTCTTTCACTTTGGCGGGTTAGCCTTCAACCAGGTGTCAAACTCCTCCAGAAAGCCAAGTCGCCCCTCCAGATCGGTAATCCTTGTCACCAGGGTTGTTAACTTCTCCTCCATCAGTGAAGTACCTTTGCGTATTTCCCCCAAGCTCTGCAGCTCTCCAGATATTTATTTCAGGACCGAGAAAATATTTGCAATATCCTCCACCACGTTGCCTTGTGAACTGGCACCGACTTCTTCCTGACACTCTGGTGAATTAGCATCACTGCTAACATGGGCAGCTGGTGTGGCACTGATGTTTTTAGGATTCTGTCACCCTGAGCTTTTTGGCTTGTCCGACATTGTTTCCCAAACGCTCTGTCAAATGTCTTTATGAGTTTTTGCAAGGAAATGTCTACTATTTATGTGTTGATTTATAAATATATAAGCTGCCATGGCGGAGCTCCTTAATTAGCCATCTTCTTTACTGCTTCCGGGACCCCTCTAGCTTTATTCTCTTGATTGTTGGATAAAAGTATGGCTCCAGTCTTTATTTATTGGTGACCGATAAATAAAATAACGTCCAACATAGCCAATGGGCTAGCTAGGGTTGCCATCTGTCCCGTAAAATACGGAATTGTCCTTTATTTGAAAAAAAAATGTTGCATCCTGTATTGAACTAATACGGGATGCGATTTGTCCCGTATTTTCATTAACGCCCCATACACACGTCTGTCACACACACATCAACACTAAATTTAATAATAATGAACAAAATAAAATGCTGGAAACATTAAGTCCAGCAAAATCTTTGTGGCGGGACAACAGGACCTGCTGTGCTCTGTGCCCATATCTTTATAGGTGTGTGCCAGTCATCTTGTCACTCAGTGCCTGCCCCCTCCCCACGCTATCACGGTTGCCTAGTTACCACAGACGCCGGTGCTGCGCTGCTACCCACGCATTTTAAAAATGTCTACCCCATAGGGTTGCCACCCGTCCTGTAAAATACAGAATTGTCCTTTATTTTCATGTCTGGAAGGTGGCAACCCTAGGGCTAGCTGTCATAATTTTAGCTACTTAGCTTATGTGGTTACATCTAAGCAGCATACTGACTTCTATGCTAACAGAGCATAGTCATATTTTTAAGAGAATATGTTTGGTTGAGCTTGTGTGTTGTGTTAATAAAGCCTACCCATGTACAGCAAAAATGGTGCTGTTTTTATTTACTAGGTGGCAGTAATGCATTGCATTTGGGGCAGAAACAGCCACTTCTGGAAAAGAAAGCGACAAGCCAAAACATGCAAAACAGATCATATATTTTACATCATTTTCCACCTAAACCACGGCGTACTACTGCAAACTGCAGAGAAGAAACTACACATCTATCCCTTTGTGGATGATATGGGTAAGGTGGCTGAAAGATCTCTCTGAATATGGAAGATACTGATTCAGTGTCAAAGGATGGACAAAATGGGAAAGAATGCCAACTACACAAGAAATGCCAGGCTATGTTCCCTTCATTTTGACAAGGAAAAGATCAGCACTGACAGCTGCACGAGTGGTGATACTATCTACTTTGTCTGAACTAACTGGAGGGAGCCACTAGTGCGAGGAAGACTGGAAAGGCACAGATCTGCAAAGCCCCGGGTGAGTATGTGTGCTGCCTCCTTACACATCATGTTCCCCGGTACTCGGGTAGCCTCAGTTGTGCTAACAGACCACCGTGACTGGCTATGGGTTGGTCTGGAAGAGTCTGAGGATGATTAGCAGGTGTGCTAACGGAGCATCAGCTAAACACAGCAGTCATTTCTGATGTTGCCACGGAAACAAAATTTAAAATTGGATGTCCCGCTATTGATATTCACCAGCAGCTCATTTCAGGACCCTTCCAAGAGAAAGTATGCATTTTGGCAGCAGTAGACTTGCCTGACTGCAACGCGAGTATGCGAGGATAGACTGCAGATGACGGGCGGGTCAAGCAGAGTTCTGATAGTCTTCGTTTCAGCTCTGGTCGCACTCGTTTAACATGATGTCTCGGTTGCGATTCTTGACATGATGACATTTGAACAGATTTGATCAGAATGAAAGAAAGTAATATTAATTATCATCCTAGGCTAACATAAGCTACGTTAGCCAAGCTAAAATGGCAAATTCTAACTGAACCAAAGTGGATGTGTTCCAGGTGGCTCCTCAGCGCTGCTCCTTTTGCAACATGGTACCAGGAAAAAGAGGCTTCAAACTCACTCCAGGTGACGTCAATTCAATTCAATTCAATTTTATTTATATAGCGTCTGTTACAATGACAATTGTCTCTAGGCGCTTTACAGAGACCCAGAGCATGACCCCCGAGCAAATATCATCAACTAAGATTATATAAATAAATCCAATCAATGATAATGGCAGGTAAAAAACTCCCACGTAGGGAGAAAAAAAAACCTTTATACCAAACAGTGGCAAGGAAAAACTCCACTTTAAGAGGAAGAAACCTTGAGCAGGACCTGGCTCATATGGGGGGACCTTCCTGCCGAAGGCCAGCCGGGTAGAGAAAGAAAAGAGGGGAGACAGGACAGAGAGAGGATGTAGGACAGAGAGAAGATGGAGGACAGAAAGAGGATGTAGGACAGAGAGAGGAGAGCACAGAAAAAGTAAAAAATAATAATAAAGAAGTAGTGGAATTGTTGTAGGGTGAATGCAAGCGGGCTATGGAGGGTCACAGGAGGTTGTCCAAAATTATACTATGCTCCCAACCCACTCACTCCTCACAATAATTAGTATATTGATTTATGTCAACCACACATAAACATCTATGAAACTAGCTTACAGGGCTACAGTGAACATTATGGTGACTAAGATACCCAAGAAAGTAATGATGTAAGAGAAAACGAGAGGGTGACCAAGCAAGAGATCAAAAACAAGAGTAAATCTCAGACATTGTGGTAAAAAAAAAAAAAAATTAAGCTTCACCCCTTTAGGGGTGAGCTAATAACTTCAAAAGCCCCTTTGTGTTGCTTTAATTTGTGCTGCTTTAATCATTTTAGCATCAAGGCAGGGATGTCAATTTTCCGCGGATCCGCGGATTTCAGAGTTTTTCCGGGGGTGTACCCTCCACAAACCTCCGACTCGGCCGAGCAAGAGATGATTCGATGATCGGACCCAGCAGACTGTGGTCTGCGTGACGTGAATTCTCGATCACGATTGGTTGATTGAGACCAGGGTATGCGCACTGAGCCTTTGGTCCGGCTGACGTCACTATCTGTGTTGTTGACATATGAAGAGTTGGGGAATCCAACGAAATCCGGGTCATCAGCTGCCATCACAGCTGAATCAATGGTCAAAGTAAAGCCCGAAGCACATATTTTCTGATATTACTTCTCCCTTTCTTGTTTGGATGGATGAAAACACTAGAATTTCGATGTGAAATGAGGTGAAAAAAAATCACACTGCGACCGGCGAATCACTATGAACCTTGGTTGTCAAATGCTAAAAAAATGAGTAATTATGTTGCCAGATCTATCAAATGGCCGATATCAGGTCAATTTCCATCAAATTGTTGCGATGAAAGAACTACCAGCAGTAATAATGAATCTATGACTTATATCAGTGGTTCCCAAACTTTTAATCCTCCTGCGTACCACCTGAGAAACTGTTCAGCTCTTTGAGTACCACCATGATGACCAATTTTAAAATATATACCTTCTCAACTAGCTTTTAATTCACAGGATGTTTATTTTATTATTCAAAATGTTTATTTAAAATTTTCTCTCACAAACCACTTCAGAGTTTTTCCCAATTTCATGTTGACATCCCTGCATGATATTTAAATATTTATTAAAGCTTTGTAACTTCCATAACTAGATACTTCCCTTAATAATATGAATAATATTGTACTCATTTAACCCCTAAAACTGTCTACCTTTTTTTTAACTCTGTTAAAAAATAA
>JAGFBZ010000272.1:228539-243693 GCA_018398805.1 Hirundichthys speculiger | reverse complement strand
GACTTTATCTTTTCGACTCGACTTTGACATTTATTTATTCCCGACATTTCGACTTTATTCCCGACATTTTGACTTTATTCTCGACATTTTGACTATTTTGACTATTTACTTTATTCGGACATTTTGACGTCATTCTTTACTTTATTCTTGCATTTCGACTTTTTCGCTTTTTCCTTATTCCCGACATTTCGACTTTATTCCCATTTGACTTTTTTCTCGACATTTCGGCTTATTCTCACATTTGACTTTATTCCCGACATTTCGACTTTATTCCGACCTTTCACTTTTTCCCGACATTTTGACTTTATTCTCGACACATTTCGACTTTATTCTCGACATTTCCACTTTGATTCCCGACATTTTGACTTTATTCTCGACATTTCGACTTTATTCTGACTTATTCTGACATTTGACTTTATTCCCGACATTTCGACTTTATTCCTCGACATTTTTGACTTTACTTTCGACATTCGACTTTATTCCCGACATTTTTCGACTTTATTCTTCGACATTTCGACTTTATTCTCGACATTTTCGACTTTATTTAGACATTTCTACTTTATTCCCACATTTTGACTTTATTTCGACATTTTACTTTATTCCCGACATTTCTGACTTTATTCCCGACATTTCGTCTTTATTCTCCGACTTTCGACTTATTCCGACAATTTCTTTATTCTCGACATTTTGACTTTATTCTCGACATTCGACTTTATTTCCCGATTTCGACTTTATTCCCGACATTTCGACTTTATCTCGACATTTTGACTTTATTCTCGACATTTCGACTTTCGATTCTCGACATTTCGACTTTATTCTCGACATTTTGACTTTATTCCCGACATTTCTCCTTTATTCCCGACATTTCGACTTTATTCTCGACATTTTGACTTTATTCCGACATTTCGACTTTATTCTCGACATTTCGACTTTATTCCGACATTTCGGCTTTATTCTCGACATTTCGACTTTATTCTCGACATTTTCGTCTTTATTCTCGACATTAATTTGACATTTCGACTTTATTCTTCATTTCGACTTATTCTCGACATTTTTTTTGACTTTATTCTCGACATTTTGACTTATTCCGACATTTTGACTTTATTCTTGACATTTTCGACTTTATTCTCTTACATTTTCGACTTATTGACATTTCGGACATTTTGACTTTATTCTCGACATTTTCTTTATTCTCGACATTTGACTTTATTTCTGACATTTCGACTTTATTCCCGACATTTCGACTTTATTCCCGACATTTTGACTTTATTCTCGACATTTCGACTTTATTCCCGACATTTCGACTTTATTCCCGACATTTTGACTTTATTCTCGACATTTCGACTTTATTCCAATATTTGACTTTATTTCGACATTTTCGATTTATTTCGACTTTCGTCTTTATTCTCGACATTTCGACTTTTTCGACATTTTGACTTTTATTTCCGACATTTCGACTTTATTCCCGACATTTTGACTTTATTCTCGACATTTTGACTTTATTCTCTATATTTTGACTATATTCTCGATATTTTGACTTTATTCTGGACATTTTGACGTCATTCTCGACATTTCGACTTTATTCTGGACATTTTGACTTTCTTCTTGTCAGTGAGGAATGAAAATAAAATCATTGCCCACAGTCTCTTTTTCTCAGTGTGGCCCTGAAACTCGTCGTAGTGACACGATGCTTCTCAGAGAAATAATGAGCCACATCTGTTGAATGATTGGTGTCGGTCCGTCTCACGTCCTGCTGCATGTCTGGACTCATGTTGTTGCGTCCTCATGGTTAATAAATAAACACACGATGATGATGATGATGATGATGATGATCACGGCGCTTCATTTGATCGACCTTGATGTTGTTTGTGTGACGTGGCATGAAGTCTGTCTGAGCCAATCAGCTCCGGCCGACACGCAGCAGAGAAGCGAGTGGACTTTGTCTCCTCCTGATAAGTCTTCAGTCCAGTGGATGAAAGGTGACGGCGCTGCCCGTCCCTCCGTCGGCCAGCGTCAATCACAGATGCCTGGCGGGAAGCAAATATTTAGAGTCCTGGGAGGAATCATCCGGGAAGTGGGCTTCATCCCTGACCTGGGGACAGGGGCGCCGCTAGGGATTTTGGGCCCCAGAAAAGAATCTTTACCCGGGCCCCCAACACAGCGGCGAAATGTTTGATGCTATTTTTGATCATCATTAGGGGCCTCTCTGGGCCCCCTCAATCATGGGCCCCTATAATCCGTATCCTTTACCCCCCCTTTTCGGCGCCCCTGCCTGGGGACACCTGGGACACCTGGGACACCTGGGGACACCTGGGGACACCTGGGTCTGGTATCAGATGACCTCTGCCTGGGGAGGTGTTTCAGATGTGTCCAACCAGGAGGAGGCCCCGAGGTCAGGACACGCTGGAGAGACGCAGTGGTGTCCTCCTCAAAGACCTGCATCAGCTGCTTTATTTCCTTCTTTCAGGAGCCACATTTGTCAGGAACGTGCAGGTGTGTGATGAGCAGGTGTGTGATGAGCAGGTGTGTGATGAGCAGGTGTGTGATGAGCAGGTGTGTGATGAGCAGCAGAGCTCACGGTTGCTCCCATGAAACATCTGCCACATCTGCTCTGTCTGCCTCTGCCGGTCTCCAAGGTCCAGAAACAGACCAGAAACCAGAGGCAGTCAGGGGATTCCAGGTGTTCACGTGCAGGTGTTGGACTCCAGGGCGCGCTCAAGCAAATTACTCAAGCAAATTACAAATGTATGTTATATCATACATGAAAAAATAAAATAAAAAGAGGGAACTTCAGTTTGTAAATCAGCAGGTGGGGGCGTGTCTGAACGGACCAATGAAACTGTGCGAGTATGTGGGCGTGTCCGTGGAGTGTCTGTGTTGTCAGTGATGAGAGAGAGAGAGACAGAGTTGTTTGGCTACAGCGGCCAGATCAGCCACGTGACCTGCCGCCCCCCCCCCCCCCCCCCCCCCCCCCCCCTGCTCTTCTCGTTATAAACCGACCTGGAGTCTGCAGATCCGTGAAAAAGCCCCCAGGGACCGAAGGGACCGGAGGGACATTTTCCTGCAGTTGTAAACCGGACCGCCGCTCCATCCGCGCGCCACCATGACGCGCGCCGCCGCCGCTCTCCTTCCTCTGGTTTTGACGTCATCCCTGTTGGGCTGCACCGGTGCGCGAGCCTCCATCTTCTGCACCTGGACTAAAAGTTCTCCCGGCGGCGACCTGCACCTGAGTTTAGTCCAGAGGGACCTCCGGCGGGGCCCCCAGTCCCTGCGCGTGTACCACGGCGCCTGGAGCGCGGAGCGCGCTCTGCTTGGCTGCACGTGGATCGATGACGCGGCGGTGATCGAGGACTACCTGTCTCTGTGCCGCGAGCGCAAACGGGGCTTTTCAGACCCTCCGGTCGGAGATCTGGTTCTGGATCTGGTTCTGGATCTGGATCTGGACTCCTGGTTCGAGGGAGACCAGTGCGTCTCTCTGGCCGCTCCGGGCCTCCGGGAGCGCGCAGACAAGAGGCGCGCGAGGAGCGTCGGCGGTCCAGGTGAAGATGAAAGTTCGGGGGTCGCAGTGCATCAGCGCTCAAAGCGCGCAATTTACGTCCCGGGAACTCTGTGGTGCGGTTCCGGTCACAAGGCTCCGACCTACGAGGATCTAGGTTCGTTGGATCCAAATGTTTGTTTGTGCTATTTAAAATAAAACTTTGTCGTAAAATCATGAATTTTGCAAAATCACAAGTTTTACTGTTAAGTTTGTGACATGAAATATAAAGTTGCACAAATTAATGACTTTTCAAGAATTTTTGCTGTGAATCAAACAAAGTTTCAATATCACAACGTTTTAAAACAAAACAGAACAAGGAAATCTGAAATTTTGCAGAATTGTGACTTTTTAACAAAAAATTACGATTTCAGTTGCCAAATTGCCTCTTTATGTTCAGTAATTTTTCATAAAATCATAAATTTTGCAAAATTACAACTTTTTAATGTATTGCAACTGTTAATTTTCCCAAACCTGTTTTGACATAAAATTACAAACTTATGTCCTAAATTTCTTTGTTTTTTAATATAAATCAACTCATTTCAATATCGCAACCTTTTAAAACAAAACAAAACCAAACAACAAAATCTGAAATTTTGCAGAATTGTGACTTTTTAAAAAAAAATTACGATGTTGCAAAACTTTTTCTGAATCTGCCTCATTATGTTCAATAACCACATTTAGTCATAAAATCATGAATTTTTGCAAAATTACAACTTTTTAACATACAAAAATTTTTTGGTGAAAAATAATTAACTTTCCAAAATCTGTTTTTGGATAAATATCAACTTTATGTCCTAAAATTCCTTTGTTTTTAATATGAAAATCAATCATTTTTCAATATCGCAACCTTTTAAAACAAAACAAAACAACAAAATCTGAAATTTTGCAGAATTGTGTCTTTTAAAAAAATTACGATTTCATGTTGCAAATTGCAACTTTTCTGAATCTGCCTCTTATGTTCAATAACCACATTTAGTCATAAAATCATGAAATTTTGCAAAATTACAACTTTTCTACGACAATTTTTTTGGTGAAAAATTAACTTTTCCAAATCTGTTTTTGGATAAATATCAACTTTAGTCCTAAATTCCTTTGTTTTTAATATGAAAATCAATCATTTTTCAATATCGCAACCTTTTAAAACAAACAAAACAACAAAATCTGAAATTTTGCAGAATTGTGACTTTTAACAAAAAATTACGATTCATGTTGCAAATGCCTTTTATGTTCAGTAATTTGCATTTGTCATAGAATCATGAATTTTGCAAAATTACAACTTTTTAATGTATTTGAAACTGTTAATTTTCCAAAACCTGTTTTGACATAAAATTACAACTTTATGTCCTAATTTCTTGTTTTTTTAATATGAAATTCACTCATTTTTCAATATCGCAACCTTTTAAAACAAAACAAAACCAAACAACAAAATCTGAAATTTTGCAGAATTGTGACTTTTTTTAAAAAAAAAATTACGATTTCATGTTGCAAACTTGCAACTTTTCGAATCTGCCTCTTTATGTTCAAAACCACATTTAGTCAAAATCATGAATTTTGCAAATTACAACTTTTTAACAACAACAATTTTTTTGGTGAAAATATTAACTTTTCCAAAATTGTTTTGGATAATATCAACTTTATGTCCTAAAATTCCTTTTTTTAATATGAAAAGCAATCATTTTTCAATATCGCAACCTTTTAAAACAAACAAAAACAAAATCTGAAATTTTGCAGAATTGTGACTTTTTAACAAAAATTACGATTTCATGTTGCAAATTTGCAACTTTTCTGAATCTGCCTCTTATGTCAATAACCACATTTAGTCATAAAATCATGATTTTGCAAAATTACAACTTTTTAACATACACAATTTTTTTGGTGAAAAATATTAACTTTCCAAAATCTGTTTTTGGATAAAATATCAACTTTATGTCCTAAAATTCCTTTGTTTTTAATATGAAAATCAATCATTTTTCAATATCGCAACCTTTTAAAACAAAACAAAACAACAAAATCTGAAATTTTGCAGAATTGTGACTTTTAAACAAAAAATTACGATTTCATGTTGCAAATTGCCTCTTTATGTTCAGTAATTGCATTTTGTCATAAAATCATAAACTTTGCAAAATTACAACTTTTTAATGTATTGCAACTGTTAATTTTCCCAAACCTGTTTTGACATAAAATTACAACTTTATGTCCTAAAATTTCTTTGTTTTTAATATGAAAATCACTCATTTTTCAATATCGCAACCTTTTAAAACAAAACAAAACCAAACAACAAAATCTGAAATTTTGCAGAATTGTGACTTTTTTTTAAAAAAAAAAAATTACGATTTAGTTGCAAACTTGCAACTTTTCTGAATCTGCCTCTTATGTTCCAATAACCACATTTAGTCATAAAATCATGAATTTTGCAAAATTAAAATTTTTAACATACAACAATTTTTTGGTGAAAAAATATTAACTTTCCAAATCTGTTTTTGGATAAAATATCAACTTTATGTCCTTAAAATTTCTTTGTTTTTAATATGAAAATCACTCATTTTTCAATATCGCAACCTTTTAAAACAAAACAAAACAACAAAATCTGAAATTTTGCAGAATTGTGACTTTTTAACAAGAAATTACGATTTCATGTTGCAAACTTGCAACTTTTCTGAATCTGCCTCTTTATGTTCAATAACCACATTTAGTCATAAAATCATGAATTTTGCAAAATTACAACTTTTTAACATACACAATTTTTTGGTGAAAAAATATTAACTTTCCCAAAATCTGTTTTGGATAAATATCAACTTTATGTCCTAAATTCCTTTGTTTTTTAATATGAAAATCAATCATTTTCAATATCGCAACCTTTTAAACAAAACAAAACAAAACAACAATCTGAAATTTTGCAGAATGTGACTTTTTAACAAAAAATTACGATTTTATGTTGCAAACCTGCAACTTTATGTTCAGTAATTGCATTTGTCATAAAATCATAATTTTGCAAAAATTACAACTTTTTAATTATTGCAACTGTTAATTTTCCCAAAACTGTTTTGGACATAAAATTACAACTTTATGTCGTAAAAATTCTTTTTGTTTTTCAATATGAAAATCACTCATTTTTCAATATCGCAACCTTTTAAAACAAAACAAAACCAAACAACAAAATCTGAAATTTTGCAGAATTGTGACTTTTTTTTAAAAAAAAATTACGATTTCATGTTGCAAACTTGCAACTTTTTGAATCCCTCTTTAGTTCAATAACCACATTTTGTCATAAAATCATAAATTTGCAAAATTACAACTTTTAACATAAACAATTTTTTGGTGAAAAATATTAATTTCCCAAACTGTTTTGGCATAAAATTACAACTTTATGTCCTAAAATTCCTTTGTTTTTAATATGAAAATCAATCATTTTTCAATATCGCAACCTTTTAAAACAAAACAAAACAACAAAATCTGAAATTTTGCAGAATTGTGACTTTTTAACAAGAAATTACGATTTCATGTTGCAAACTTGCAACTTTTCTGAATCTGCCTCTTTATGTTCAATAACCACATTTAGTCATAAAATCATGAATTTTGCAAAATTACAACTTTTTAACATACGACAATTTTTTTGGTGAAAAATATTAACTTTCCAAAATCTGTTTTTGGATAAAATATCAACTTTATGTCCTATAAATTCCTTTGTTTTTAATATGAAAATCACTCATTTTTCAATATCGCAACCTTTTAAAACAAAACAAAACAACAAAATCTGAAATTTTGCAGAATTGTGACTTTTTAACCAAAAATTACGATTTCATGTTGCAAATTGCCTCTTTATGTTCAGTAACTGCATTTTGTCATAAAATCATAAATTTTGCAAAATTACAACTTTTTAATGTATTTCAACTATTAATTTTCCCAAACCTGTTTTGGCATAAAATTACAACTTTATGTCCTAAAATTTCTTTGTTTTTTTAATATGAAAAGCAATCATTTTTCAATATCGCAACCTTTTAAAACAAAACAAAACAAAACAACAAAATCTGAAATTTTGCAGAATTGTGACTTTTTTTAAAAAAAAATTACGATTTCATGTTGCAAACCTGCAACTTTTCTGAATCTGCCTCTTTATGTTCAATAACCACATTTAGTCATAAAATCATGAATTTTGCAAAATTACAACTTTTTAACGTACAACAATTTTTTTGGTGAAAAATATTAACTTTCCAAAATCTGTTTTTGGATAAAATATCAACTTTATGTCCTAAAATTCCTTTGTTTTTTTAATATGAAAATCACTCATTTTTCAATATCGCAACCTTTTAAAACAAAACAACAAAATCTGAAATTTTGCAGAATTGCGACTTTTTAACAAAAAAATTACGATTTCATGTTGCAAACTTGCAACTTTTCTGAATCTGCTTCATTATGTTCAATAACCACATTTTGTCATACGTTAAAAAAAGGTTTTTAACGTACAACAAATTTTTTGCCATATAAAATATTAAATTTCCCAAACCTGTTTTGGCATAAAATTACCACTTAATGTCCTAAATTTTTTTGTTTTTTAATGTAAAATCACACTATATTTGATATTGCAATTTTTTCTCAAATTTCCCAAAATTCCCAAAATAAACAAAAATACACACCGTTATATGTTTTTGTTTTTAAAAAAACTCACTGGCATCAGACGTCTCCTGGTTCGTCCAGTTGAGCGTCTTCCCAGTTGACTAACGGGACCAACGACCTCTGAGACGAGTTCTGCTGGAGTTCTGCTGAAACTGCGGTCAGCCGCCCGCCGGTCTCGGCCCACGAGCTTCGGGTTGAGCGACGGCGGATCCCAGCGGAGGTCCGCTGGTCCTCGTTCCAGCTCTGGCGGCGCTCGTTTCGGTTGTGGCATTTGACGTTGTTAGCATCATAGGTAGGCAGAAGCTAAGCTAAGCCAAGCTAAAATAGCTAACTTGCCGTAACTGGACTGAGGTGGGCGTGTTCTAGTGGGTTTCTGGGTCTGCCGGTTCTGTTCTTTTGTAACGGGGTGATGCAGACTGACTCCCACAATACCTGTGGGTGATGTCACAGGAGGTTTGTCCAGTTCTTCTTTTACAGTCTATGGGAATTATTCTTTTTTTTTTCTTTTTTAATGTTTCTATCCATTCATCTATCCATCCATCCATCCATCGAGACGAAAAATGAAACGCTTTTATTTGGTGTCTCAGATTTGAAGTTGTGAATTAAATAAAAAAGAAAAAATAGAGAAAACAGAGAAACGAGCAAAGAATCCTGAAGTAGAACTGAGCCAGAACCTTGAGGACGACACCAGGACGACCAGACCCGGACTGATAACAGCCTGGATATCAGCTCAGTTCTGGAGACGACCAGGAACCTGATGTTCAGATGCAGCGTCGTATCATTTCTGAACTTTTTTTTCCTCTTCTGGTCAGCCTCCAGAGATCAGTGATGTCATCAGTGACGTCATCAGTGATGTCATCAGAACCGGCTGCAGCTGTTTTTATCAGCCGCAATAAACGATAAGCGTTCAGGAACTCAGATAAGAGACTAAACCAGACTGAAGGACTTTCTCTGATAATGTCTTCCCAGGGGACGTACAGATCGTTCAAATATTCAGTTTTTTCAGGTTTTTGTGGTTTTATTGACAGTAACAGGAAACCAGGACAGACAGAGACACACTGTAGAAAACGGTTGCAGTGGGTGAATGAAACAGGAAGGCGGAGCCTGTTGAAAGGCTGTCAGGTGATTGACAGGTGAACTGTGTCTGTTTCAGGTGTCTTCTCGGAGACAGACAGCTGCTGCCGGGAACACGACCATTGCAAATACAACATCCTGTCCTTTCAGTGCCAGTTCGGCGTCTTCAACAGCAACATGTTCACGCTGTCTCACTGCGACTGTGATGACAAGTACTGACCCCCCCCCCCCCCCCCCCCCCCAGATCACATCCAGTTCATCTGAGACTGGGACCGACTGTGACCTGTCCATCTGTCCTGTTTAAGGTTTCGAAAGTGTCTGAGGGAGGCGAAGGACCACATCTCTGATGTGGTGGGATACACCTACTTCAACCTGCTGAAGATGCCCTGCTTCACCTTCTCCCACCAACTCCAGTGCGCTCAGAGGAACTGGTTTGGGATGTAAGTGAAACCTTGATGTCATATTTGTATATCAGTCTCCTGGTAGCCAAACCTGCAAGGGTATGAACCTATTTTATTTTCTTTTGTTTTCTTTTGTTTTGTCTTTTCTTTAATTATATTTATTTTATTTCATTTCATTTATTTTATATTGTCTTTAATTATATTTATTTTGTTTCATTTGTTTTTTATTTTTTATTTTATTTTGTATTTAATCATATTAATTTTATTTCATTTATTTCTATTTGATTTTGTCTTTGATTATATTTATTTTATTTCATTTATTTTTATTTTATTTTATTTTGTGTTTAATCATATTTATTTTATTTCATTAGTTTTAATTTATTTTATACTATATTTAATTATATTTATTTTCATTTCATTTATTTTTATTTTATTTTGTATTAAACATATTTATTTTATTTCATTTATTTTTATTTTTGGATTAACAGATTTATTTTTTTCAAGGAGGGGATTTTATACTGTATTTAATCATATTTTATTTCATTTATTTTTATTTTATTTTGTATTAAAACATATTTATTTTATTTCTTTTTTTTTGTATTAAAACATTTTTATTTATTTCAATTATTTTATTTTATACTGTATTTAATCATATTTATTTTCTTTTATTTCTTTTTATTTTATACTGTATTTAATCATATTTTTTTTATTTCATTTATTTTTTTTGTATTAAAACATTTATTTCATTTATTTTTATTTTTTGTATTAAAACATATGTATTTTATTTCATTTATTTAATTTCATTTTGTCTCAAAAGATATTCATTTTATTTTATTTCATTTATTCTTATTCTATTTTGTATTTAATCATATTTATTTTATTTCATTTATTTTTATTTTATTTTGTATTTATTCATATTTTTTCATTTATTTCTATTTTATTTTGTATTAAAAGATATTTATTTTATTTAATTTACTTAATTTTATTTTGTATTAACTTATTTTTATTTTATTTCATTTATTCTATTCTATTTTTGTATTAAAACATATTTATTTTATCTCATTTATTTTTTATTTTATTTTGTATTTATTCATATTTATTTTATTTCATTTTTTTTTTATTAAAACATGTATTTTATTTCATATATTTTATTTTATTTTGTATTTAATCATATTTATTTCATTTCATTTTTTTTAATTTTATTTTGTATTAAAACCTATTTATTTTATTTCATTTAAAAATTTTTTTTGTCAGTCATTAGCCTGTAGAAATACAGGTAATATTCATCAGCAGGTGATCTCACCTCTGTACAGGTGTAAAGAGTCCCAGATGGAGCAGCAGGCTGACTTCCATCCACCTTATCAGTACGAGACCACGGAGACCAGGGAGTCCAAGGAGACCAAGGAGTCCACGGAGACCAGGGAGTCCACGGAGACCAGAGAGTTCACGGAGACCAGGGAGTCCAAGGAGTCCGAGGAGACCAGGGAGTCCACGGAGACCAGGGAGTCCACGGAGACCAGGGAGTCCAAGGAGTCCGAGGAGACCAGGGAGTCCACGGAGACCAGGGAGTCCAAGGAGTCCGCGGAGACCAGGGAGTCCACGGAGACCAGGGAGTCCACGGAGACCAGGGAGTCCAAGGAGTCCAGGAGTCCACGGAGACCAGGGAGTCCACGGAGACCACGGAGACCAGGGAGTCCAAGGAGTCCGCGGAGACCAGGGAGACCACGGAGACCAAGGAGTCCACGGAGGCCACGGAGTCCACGGAGTCCACGGAGACCAAGGAGTCCATGGAGACCAGGGAGTCCACGGAGACCACGGAGACCACGGAGACCAAGGAGTCCACGGAGACCACCAAGGAGACCAAGGATCCACGGAGACCACGGAGATTCCAAGGAGACCAAGGAGTCCACGGAGACCACGGGACCAGGA
This sequence comes from Hirundichthys speculiger, assembly GCA_018398805.1. Lineage (NCBI taxonomy): Eukaryota > Metazoa > Chordata > Actinopteri > Beloniformes > Exocoetidae > Hirundichthys > Hirundichthys speculiger. The sequence continues at coordinate 232,137 of JAGFBZ010000272.1, read as the reverse complement.
GACCAGGAGTCCACGGAGACCACGGAGACAGGACCAGGAGACCAGGGAGTCCACGGAGACCACGGAGACCAAGGAGACCAAGGAGTCCACGGAGACCACGGAGACCAAGGAGTCCAGGGAGTCCACAGAGACCAGGGAGTCCACAGAGACCAGGGAGTCCACGATGGCGCCCGACAGCTGCGAGGACGGTTCATATTACCCGACCAGCTCCACCGCTGCTGCTGCAAAAGAGCCAGAGAGCGTCATAGCGGGTCCACGGCTCTTCAACGCCGCACCCACCCCTGCCCCGCCCCCCCCCACCCCCCCCCCCACTCCTACCACCCCCTCCATCCCCCCACCCTACCCCCACCATCCCCGCCACATCCACCCTCCTGACACCTCCAGGCGCCTCCGTCTCTTCTGTCACCATGGTCACCGCCTCCAGCGGCCCAGAGACGTCGGCATCCGTCCCAGAGACGTCAGCATCCGTCCCAGAGATGTCGGCATCCGTTCCAGAGACGTCGGCATCCGTCCCAGAGACGAGGGGCGAGCAGGCGAACGCTCTGCCAGCCAGACGCCAGGCCGTGACGGAGCAGCACGCCGCCGTCGCAGGTACCCAGCAGCCACATCAGTTCGGCGTCCACAGCGTCCAGCCAGAGCTGAACATGTCCACTGCTGCGTCCTCTCCTCCGCAGAGACATGCAGCGTCTTTAAAGAGCTGGACAGATGTCGCAACGCCATCCCGCCGCAGCAGAGCAGATACGGCCTCCACAACGCAGAGCGGCGGACGCTGTACCCCTGCAACTGCACCGCCAGGTAAACCCACCTGCAGGTAAACCCACCGCCAGGTAAACCCACCTGAGCAGTTCATTTATGATGTTGGGAAGTTTCCAGAACACACAGATGAGCTGGACCCGCTGGTCCAGGAGTAAATGTTGACGTTCCCGTCTGCAGAGGTTAGAACTGAATCAAGTCCAGTTGGCTCTGACATCACTGGCGGGTTTCTCTGACCGCCGTCTCCCTCGGCGGCATCTTTGTCCTCCAGTCTTCTGTCAGGACATCTGACCGTCTGTTTGTCCCTCCAGATTGTTCCAGACTCTTGGACGGCAGAGACAGATGAGCCAGCTGCAGGCCCTTCTGCTGGAGGACGTGTCCCCGTCCTGCTTCCTGTCCCAGGACTGCAGTGACGGCAGCGGGTCGGTATTCAGACCACCGAGCTCATATGACCCCCCCCAGTTTATAATGACCCCCCCCAGTTTACAATGACCCCCCCAGTTTAATGACCCCCCAGTTTATAATGACTCCCCCCAGTTTACAATGACCCCCCCAGTTTATAATGACCCCCCCCCAGTTTATAATGACCCCCCAATTTATAATGACCCCATCCATCCATCCATTAACTCCCGCTTGGTCCGAAGTCGGGTCGCGGGGGCAGCAGCTTCAGCTGAGAGGCCCAGACCTCCCTCCCCTCGGCAGCTTCCACCAGCTCCTCTGGGAGAATCCCGAGACGTTCCCAGGCCAGCTGAGAGACATAATCTCTCCAGCAGGTCCTGGGTCTTCCCCGTGGTCTTCTCCCAGTTGGACATGCCCGAAACACCTCTCCAGGGAGGCGTCCGGGGGGCATCCTAACCAGATGCCAGAACCACTTCAACTGGCTCCTCTCGATGTGAAGGAGCAGCGGTTCTACTACTCTGAGTCTCTCCTGAATGACTGAACTTCTCACCCTATCTCTAAGGGAGAGTCCAGCCACCCTGCGGAGAAAGCATTTTCCGCCGCTTGTATCCGCGATCTCATTCTTTCGGTCACTACCCACAGTTCATGACCATAGGTGAGGGTTGGAACAAAGATCCACCGGTAAACAGAGAGCCTTGCCTTTTGGCTCAGCTCTCTTCACCACAACGGACCGGTACAGAGTCACGCACCACAGCAGACGCTGCACCAATCCATCTGTCGATCTCCTCGTTCCTTTCTCCCATCACTCGTGAACAAGACCCCGAATACTTAAACTCCTCCACTTGAGGCAGAACCTCACTCCCGACCCGGAGGAGGCATTCTACCCTTTTCAGACTGAGGACCATGGTCTCAGATTTGGAGGTGCTGATTCTCATCCCTGCTGTGAACCGCTCCAGCGAGAGCTGCAGATCCCCACTCGATGGCGCCAACAGGACCACGTCATCTGCAAACAGCAGAGACGAGATCCCGACACCACCGAACCGGAACCCTTCCGCTCCTTGCTGCCCTAGAAATTCTGTCCATAAACGTTATGAACAGAACCGGTGACAAAGGGCAGCCCTGGCGGAGTCCAACTCCCACTGAAAATGAATCCGAACTTACAACCGGCAATGCGGACCAAACTCCCACTCCATTTGTACAGGGACTGGACAGCCCGTAACAACGGGCCCAGCACCCCCCATACTCCTGGAGTACCCCCCACAGGACCCCCCGAGGGACACGGTCAAATGCCTTCTCCAAGTCCACAAAACACATGTGGACTGGTTGGGCAAATTCCCATGTTCCCTCCAGGACCCTAGTGAGGGTATAGAGCTGGTCCAGTGTTCCACGACCAGGACGGAACCCACATTGTTCCTCCTGAATCTGGGATTCGACAATCGATCGAACTCTCTTCTCCAGCACCCCTGCATAGACCTGACCAGGGAGGCTGAGGAGTGTGATTCCCCTGTAACTGGAACACACCCCCCGGTCCCCCTTCTTAAAAAGGGGAACCACCACCCCGGTCTGCCAATCCAGAGGAACTGCCCCCGATTTCCATGCAATGTTGCAGAGACGTGTCAATCAAGACAGTCCTACAACATCCAGAGCCTTCAGGAAATCAGGGCGGATCTCGTCCACCCCCCCCCCGGAGCCCGGCCACTGTGCAGCTTCTTAACTACTTCAGCACCTCAGCTCCGGTAATGAAAGAGTCCACCTCTAAGTCCACAGGCTCAGCATCCTCAACGGACGACATGTTGGTGGGATTGAGAAGGTCCTCGAAGTATTCCTTCCACCACCGCCGAACAACATCTCCGGTCGAGGTCAGCAGCACCCCATCCCCACTATACACAGTGTTGGTGAAGCACTGCTTTCCCCGCCTGAGCCGTCTGACGGTTTGCCAGAATCTCTGTGGAGCCGATCGAAAGTCTTTTTCCATGGCCTCACCGAAGTCCTCCCACACCCGAGTTTTCGCCTCAGAGACCACCAAAGCCGCCGCCCGCCCGCTTGGCCTGCCGATACCTGTCTGCTGATTCCGGAGTCCCACAAGCTAACCAAGTCCCGGTACAGAACTCCTTCTTCAGTCTGACGGCCTCTCACCCGAGGTGTCCACCACCGAGTTCGAGGATTGCTGCCCCGACAGGCACCGACGTCCTTACGGCCACAGCTTTGGTCAGCCGCGGAACATGGCCCATTCAGACTCAATGTCCCGCGCCTCCCAGGGGATGTGGTTGAAGCTCTGCCGGAGGTGTCAGTTGAAGATCTTTCTGACAGGTTCCTCTCCCAGATGTTCCCAGCAAACCCTCACTACACGTTTGGGCCTGCCAGGTCTGACCGGCATTCTCCCCCGCCATCTGATCCAACCCACCACCAGGTAGTGATCACCAACCCACCACCAGGTAGTGATCAG
>JAGFBZ010000272.1:218539-223539 GCA_018398805.1 Hirundichthys speculiger | reverse complement strand
TAAAATATCAAAAGATAATGAAGTATGAACACATCATTCAGGTCAGGAACGTAGCAGACCTTTAAAAAACAATTCGCCCTGACAAAAGAAACAAACTGAGATAAGCAGCCTTCAAGGCTGGAGACCATCCAGATAAGAGCAGCTGTTCTGGGTCAGACTGACCAGGTCCAGAACCACCAGCTAGCTGATGATTCTGTTCAAGAATCACGTCCAGAACCACCAGCTAGCTGATGATTCTGTTCAAGAATCACATCCCGAACCGCTAGCTTATATCTGTTCAAGAATCACATCCAGAACCACCATCTAGCTGATGATTCTGTTCAAGAATCACATCCAAACCGTCACTAGCTGATGATTTTGTTTCAAGAATCACGTCCAGAACCACCAGCTAGCTGATATTCTGTTCAAGAATCACATCCAGAACCGTCAGCTACTGATGATTCTGTTCAAGAATCACATCCAGAACCACCCGCTAGATGATCGTCTGTTCAAGAATCACGTCCAGAACCACCAGTTAGCTGATGATTCTGTTCAAGAATCACATCCAGAACCGCTAGCTGATGATTCTGTTCAAGAATCACATCCAACCCCACTAGCTGATGATTCTGTTCAAGAATCCATCCAGAACCACCAGCTAGCAGATGATCCTGTTCAAGAATCAAGATCACGTCAAGAACACCACCCCGCTGCTATTCAAGAAATCACTCCAGAACCACCAGCTAGCTGATGATTCTGTTCAGAATCACATCCAACCAGTAGCAATGATCTGTTCAATACAGTCCAAACCACCGCTAGCTGATGATTCTTTCAAGAATCACGTCCAGAACCGTCAGCGCTATGAAGATCTGTTCAAGAATCACATCCCTAACCGCTAGCTGATGATTCTGTTCAAGAATCACATCCAAAACCGCTAGCTGATGATTCTGTTCAAGAATCACTCCAGAAACCCTCAGCTAGCTGATGATCTGTTCAAGAATCCCATCCAGAACCGCTAGCTGATGATTCTGTTCAAGAATCCAATCCAGAACCACCAGCTAGCTGATGATTTGTTCAAGAATCACATCCAAGAACCAGCTAGCTGATGATTCTGTTTCAAGAATCACATCCAGAACCGTCAGCTAGCTGATTATTCTGTTCAAGAATCACATCCAGAACCACCAGCTAGCAGATTTTCGTTCAAAATCCCATCCAGAATCCTCAGCTAGCTTGATGATTCTTGTTCAAGAATCATCCAGAACCACCAGCTAGCTGATGATTCTGTTCAAGAATCACATCCAGACCACAGCTAGCTAATGATTCTGTTCAAGAATCACATCCGAACCACGCTAGCTGACGATTCGTTCAAGAATCACATCCAGACCACACTAGCTGACGATTCTGTTCAAGAATCACATCCAGAACCACCAGCTAGCTGATGATTCTGTTCAAGAATCACGTCCAGAACCGTCAGCTAGCTGACGATTCTGTTCAAGAATCACATCCAGAACCACCAGCTAGCTGATGATTCCGTTCAAGAATCACGTCCAGAACCGTCAGCTAGCTGATGATTCTGTTCAAGAATCACGTCCAGAACCACCAGCTAGCTGATGATTCTGTTCAAGAATCACGTCCAGAACCACCAACTAGCTGATGATTCTGTTCAAGAATCACATCCAGAACCACCAGCTAGCTGATGATTCTGTTCAAGAATCACGACCAGAACGTCAGCTAGCTGATGAAGAATGTCTGTTCAAAATCCATCCAGAACCACCAGCTAGCTGATGATTCTGTTTCAAGAATCACATCCAGAACCACCAGCTAGCTGATGATTCTGTTCAAGAATCACGTAATCACATCCATCCAGAACCACCAGCTGATGATTCGTTTCAAGAATCACGAGAACCGTCAGCTAGCTGATGATTCTGTTCAAGAATCACGTCCAGAACCGTCCAGCTAGCTGATGATTCTGTTCAAGAATCACGTCCAGAACCACCTAGCTGATGATTCTGTTCAAGAATCACGTCCGAACCACCAGTTAGCTGATGATTCTGTTCAAGAATCCGTCCAGACCACCAGCTAAGCGATGATTCTGTTCAAGAATCACGTCCAGAACCACCAGTTTAGTGATGATTCTGTTCAAGATCACATCCAGAAACCACCAGCTAGCTGATGATTCTGTTCACACTCAGAACCACCAGCGACGATTCTGTTCAAGAATCACATCCAGAACCACCAGCTAGCTGATGATTCTGTTCAAGAATCACTCCAGAACACCAGCTAGCGAGATTCTGTTCAAGAATCACGTCCAGAACCGTCAGCTAGCTGATGATTCGTTCAAGAATCACGTCAGAACACACCAAGCTGATGATTCTGTTCAAGAATCACTCCAGAACCACCAGCTGATGATTCTGTTCAAGAATCACATCCAGAACCAAACTAGCTGATGATTCTGTTCAAGAATCACATCCAGAACCGTCAGCTGATGATTCTGTTCAAGAATCACATCCAGAACCACCAGAACTAGCTGATGGAATTCAGAATCACGTCCAGAACCGTCAGCCTGAGCTGATGATTCTGTTCAAGAATCACGTCCAGAACCACCAGCTAGCTGATTCTGTTCAACAAGAATCACATCCAGAACCACCAGATAATGATTCTGTTCAAGAATCACTCCAGAAACCACCAGCTAGCTGATGATTCTGTTCAAGAATCAATCCAGAACCGTCAGCTAGCTGATGATTCTGTTCAAGAATCACACATCCAGAACCACCAGCTAGCTGATGATTCTGTTCAAGAATCACATCCAGAACCACCAGCTAGCTGATGATTCTGTTCAAGAATCACATCCAGAACCACCAGCTAGCTGATGATTCTGTTCAAGAATCACGTCCAGAACCGTCAGCTAGCTGATGATTCTGTTCAAGAATCACATCCAGAACCGTTAGCTAGCTGATGATTCTGTTCAAGAATCACGTCCAGACCAACCAGTTAGCTGATGATTCTGTTCAAGAATCACATCCAGAACCACCAGCTAGCTGATGATTCTGTCAATCAGATCACTGTTAACCTCCAGAACCAGCTAGCTGATCACATCCAGATGATTCTGTTCAAGAATCACGTCCAGAACCAGCTGCTGATGATTCTGAGCTAGCTGATGGATTCTGTTCAAGAATCAATCCAGAACCACTAGCTGATGATTCTGTTCAAGAATCACGTCCAGAACCACCAGCTAGCTGATGATTCTGTTCAAGAATCACAGAACCACCAGCTTATGATTCTGTTCAAGAATCACGTCCAGAAAATCGTTCCACCCATTAAAATATCGATTTTTCAGCTCCTAATATCCATTTTTTTTCAAAAACACTAATAATAAACAATAAATAGGTTGTTTTGAAGCAAATAATTTTGACTCAATTTGTCCTCTGAATGATCAATATCATCTGATGAACATATACAGCAACTTGATTTTTCATCTCTACTTTTAATTTTGATTAGGGCTGGGCAACGATTAAAATTTTTAATCACCATTAATCGCATTATTTCCATGATTAATTGCGATTAATCAGGGAATTTAAATAATGAATTTAATAATAATGAATTTAAAAGTAGTGTAAAGACATAGTAAAAAATGTCAAATAAAATAAAGCTTATTGCCACTGCCAGGGCATTAATGTCATCCTGTTTTTATAAAAAAAAAAAATTATAGAAACAAAATCCAACAAAATGATTGTGGGTTTAGCACAATCAGAACATTAAAACAAAAAAAAAAAACAAAAAAAAAAAAAAATTTCCTTTTTTTTTTTATCTAACACAAAAAAAATGAAAAAAAAAAGCCTGTTTTTTTAAATGTTTCAATTTTAGACTTAGATCAAAAATACGAAATTAAAAAAATCGGGCCACAGGTCTGAATTAGTTTTATAATGGAGGACTGGACTTTCTGTTGTCATTACACATCTGAGCCACTAGATGGAGCCGCACTGCAGTAACCAGCTAGAGAACAGCAGGACAGTGAACACATGGAGCAGATCTGATGGAACATGGAGGAATGACCACAAACGTTTGGTTGCAGTCTAGAATTTTTGTTTTTAGACAGAATTGTTAATGTTGCTACCTGAGTTGCTACCTGAACTGTAACGTTCACTTATTTTTACCGTTCTCCATGTCTGTTTTAGCTTTTCCGCATGTTTACCTGCCGATTATTTTCCAGTTCTGCAGCAGCCAGAAGCAGAATTTTCAAAACAAAAGCATGTGAGCAACATGCGTTAACGCGCGATAAAATAAATGTCGGCGTTAATAAATGAATGCGTTAACGCGATAATAACGCAATAACTTGCCCAGCCCTAATTTTGATATTAACTGAGTAGAATATCGCAATATATCATATCGCGATAATATCGCATCACGATACGTATCGTATTGTGAGGTCCTTGCTAATACTCACCCGCTACTGTCCAGAAACAGCTGACTCATCATCAGTCCATCGTGATGACAAACATCAGCGTCTCGCCAGGTGTAATAGTAGATAAGAAATGGATGGTGGATGGATGCTTTGATCTGTTACAGTTTAATCCATTAATATTTTATTTGTTAATTTAATGTTAATAAGTGATTCAGGTGCACACATGTAACAGCACCTGAAACCAGCCTCCCTCTTTGTTCAACAGCTGCTCTGTGACCGTGGTGAGGGCGGAGCTTCCTCCGCTGGACGCGGCGGGGCGGCGCCACCTGAAGGTCAGGGGGCTGAACCGAAGAGGGACCAAGAGGAGGGACGGACCCGCCCGGCTGTACAGGCTCTGTCTCAGGATGACTCGGCCCAGACGGACGAAGACGGCCCGGAGGCACCGGCACCGCCAACCGCAGCCCGCCGCCGTGAGCCGATGAGGACTCACCTGAGTGACATCATCACAGGAACCCGAAGCGTTCAGTGCCGGACGGAGAAGAGAGAGACTGTAGAACAACTGAGCACCTTTTAAAAACCGCTGAACACTTCAGGTTCTGGTGGAAAAAAATTGCACTATTTT